>CM035846.1:87091692-87102972 GCA_020510985.1 Pholidichthys leucotaenia | reverse complement strand
CAAATCATTTTCCCACAATCAGCCCAAAAATAATTTTCTGGGCCCCACAGAGACATGTGAGGTGGTGTGGGCATGCAATGCAAGGAGAAAGCCTCTGGGGGCAGTTTCAATGACACTGCCGCCACCCCTTGAGCATCAAAAATCAGGTTTTCAGTGCATACATTTATACCACAAAATTCTTGCAACTTATCAGCCAATGGTGAGTCAAAAGGCTCATTGCAGTGAATATATTTCATGGAGACATGCAGCGGTTGCGGTCCCACCAAGTTCAGAAATACATTCTCTGGCAGCAGAGCAGACATAGCAGTCATGCTCTCTGTTCGGAGGGCAGTTACGGCTGTGCTGCTGTCAGACAAGTCAAGGCTAAATAGGGTACCACACCCTTGGTCATCCAATTCATCCTCATTTGTAAGAAATGACTGAACATTTCTCAAAACTGTGTAGTCATCTTTCTTTAAATCTGGACCCAATGTAATGTCAAGTCTGAATAGCACATCCCTTCCCAGCAGGTTCACTGGGCAGGAGGGGGCAACCACAACATCAGACACACAGGAGTTCCCTGTCTCTTTATCTGTTAAAGTGACTGGGCCATACAGGCTTTCTGTGGTTGTGCTCCCTCCCGCATTTTGGACCTTTATTGTCCTTCCAGTGAACCTAGCACTGTTGGGGATTTTACGAACAGTAGTGCGTGTGGCTCCTGTGTTACAAAGAAATTCAACCTCCTTTCCATTCACCAATAACCATATTATGGGAGCAGACAACGCACTGCTGTACATAGTCAGGTCCAGGGTCTCATTAGGTTGAGTCAACACCTCAGATAGTCTTTTTTGCTGGTCAAGTACTGTTTGCTTGTCCTTGGGAGAGAGTCTGTCTATGTCGGTTAGTCATGCTCTCCCATCTGCAGGTCTTTGACCCACTGAGGGTATTTGTTTTTGGTCATTCTCATGATCACCTTGATACTCCTCTCCTCTGCCTTGTTGAAAACCACCTCTCTGAGTGTTTTGAAACCTTCTCCTGCCTGTAGCACGTCCTCTTCCTCTGAATCCACCCTTATTACAGCTACGGGCCCAGTGACCAAGCTGGCCACACCTGAAACAAGCATTCTGATCATACACCCAGTCAGGTTCTGTGTTCCATTGCCTTTGCCCCCTCGGGTGTGCTCCACCTCGGGGCAGTTCAGCCTCATACAAGCCATCACCACACTCCTCATTCACATAAATTTCCACTTTTTTCTTACTCTTGTCTCTCCGCTGTCTAGCCTCAGTCACATGGAACACATGCTGTTTAAACTCCTCCATACTACATGTTTTCAAAGTCACACAGGACACCTTTATAGCCTCCCTGAGATCAGCAGGCAGGGTGTCTAAGAAGGTGTGCTTAAACAGCAGGCATTCCTTTGCATCTGCATTTAAATTGATATAACCTCCAAAGACTATATCAAACACTTCTTTAAAGCGCACCCAGTAATCATCAATGGTTTCATCAGGCTTCATTCGCAGCATAGCCACATCAGTCATAGACTTAGGGAGCCCATAATGCTCTGTAGCCCTTTTTAGCACCTTCTCAACAGCTCTTTCCCAGCCTGGCTGGTGCTCGTCTGGGTCATAGCTATCTAACCATGCAGGCTCAATCAATTCATCAGTAAAGAATTTCTCCTTTTTTCCAAACACTATCCTAAAGATCTTCAACATTTCTGCTGGGCTGGGATTATACAAATCCATAATGCTGTTCAATTCCTCCACACAACCATTTATGTCTACATCAGGCTTTGGAACAGCTTTGGCAATCCCATGCATTTCAACAAGAGTCCATGGTTTAAAAATTCGGATGTTGGCTCCCTCTAACTCCTGGGGTGCCACTTTTGACGTCCCCCTACTAATTTGTGAGGCCCCTTCTTCCTCATCTTCCTCTTCTTCTTCTTCTTCTTCTTCTTCTTCTTCTTCTTCTTCTTCTTCTTCTTCTTCTTCTTCCTTTTTTACGGGTCTAAGGCAAGGCTTTTCAATAAATGGATAATTTTTTGCCTGAGGATTCATAAATTGTTTTTCCACCTGTTTTGCCTCTTTCAGTAATTTAGAATATGGACCCTCCTTAGGATCTGTTACAGGATGGGGGGGGGGGGGGGGGGGAGCGCTCGGTTTTTCTCTGTCCAGCTGTGACAGGGAGTTTTCACTGTTTTGATTCTCACATGGTTTTTTCTGATCCACTCCTTTCTTACTACTTTTGCACCCTTGGCTGGCTTTTATTCGGGCATCTGCAGCTGCTGCCATCCAAAGATTTGCACATTGAAGTTCCAAATTCGGTTTTCTCTTATTTCCTTTGGTTACTAATTTTACAGTCGACGCTAAGACTGCGCACTCATCCACATCTAATGTGGGTTTGAAGGAATAGTCCTTTTCCCATTTGTTCAGATATTTTTCAGGATCCTTTATCTGATCTTTTTCTTTTAACCGGTCATTGTAATTTTTAACTGTTCAACGTGCTGTCTGTTCTCTTTTCTGCTGTTTAGTTTTTCGCCTATTCTCTTTCTTCCCCACACAGTTACCCATTTTTCCCTTTTTTGCTGTTTTTATTTTTTTTTTTTTAAACCCCTTGGTAATTCCACAGGAATTAAAATGCTTTACCAGGAAAAGTGTGAAGCGCCGTTACACTACCATTACATCATAACCGCGACCTGGTATTCTATTTTTAGTTCCAAACTCGGGAATTTCAACCCAACCTTATTTTTGTCCCAGACCGGGGATTTCAACTCAAACTTATTTTTGTCCCAGACCGGGGATTTCAACCCAACCAAAACTTTTTACCTCGTTGCAACTACTTCCACGCACTTTATTTACTTATTGTGTTAGTCACTTGTAGTTGGATTTGGAGATTCTTGTAACACATTTAAGAATACATTCTATTTTACATTACTCACTCAAGGCTGGATTTTAGAGAATCTTCTAAACGCACATATAGTAAATAATAAAAAAGACGTCACTTACTTTTCTTTCTTTTTATCGAGGATGGGCTTCACTAGACGACGTCTAGAGTCCTGCGCCGTCCAGATTTCCTCAATGGGGAGTCCAATACTGACTGTATGCAGTCAGACCATGCGCATGGTTTTCAACCCGGAGAGTGCGTCGCCTCTATCCGCCGTCTAGATATCGCCCATCCGGGTCACCGGCACCAAGTATGTCAGAATCTTCAAACTCAGAGTGATTGTATGTTGGTTCGTTACCTCAAATAAGATTCATGACACAGGAATATTCCTCATATGAGCTCTTTACTGCAGGAGTGCAATACCTTTAACAGAAAATGCAGCACTGGCAATAAAAAAACAATCAGGAAGCTTTTATACATAGTCAGTCATACAAACACAAAAACATCTACTGGATACAATACACAGTCATAATATGAGTATACAAAACACTGGCCTGGACTTAAAACAACATGGCCTTGCAGGTGTGTCCCAGACTCCAAGTAAATCATAGTTACAGCACTTTATAAGAAAACACGATCAATTCTCCCTCATTCCCAGACCCCTTATCATATGCATAGTCTGGTCTGGTGAGACACTTTGACTTCTAAGCACATTTTAGTGAAGGACACACAGTAGGTCCACTTATTACCCAGAAAAAATACAGTATGCTATAAACCCATAGAAGATGCATGCAGTATACATTTTAATCATATAAGATGGTTATGCAATGATAATGATAATGATGACAATAATAGTAATTATAAAATGATAAACATGTATGCTAAACAATTATAAACTGATGTAAACAATAAACATGTATGTACAATTTTCTGACATTCATGACATGACATGTACAGTTTTCTGACATTCATGACATTTCTGACAATCATGACAGTTAATTTCATCATTGTCATGCTTGTAGCACTGATTAAGATGCAAGCATTTGTACTTAACTTAGATGTTCAGCCGCCTCTTTGATGTCGATAGGGGGAGAGCACACACAGTGACAAGGCTGGGTCTCAGAGGCTGGTTTTGTTTTGGCAGGGGAAAGGAGAATGTCAGTCCTGCGTCCTTTTTCCCTGTAAAGTGCACTGTTATGCTTCAGTCAAAGAAAAAAAAGAAAAGTCAGTGATATGTCAAAAAAATTGAATAAAAATAGCTCAATGTTTTTCATTTTCCAAAGAAAAAAACTGGAGGGAATGAAAATATTGGCTTTAAAAATAAGTAAATAGTTCATCACATACTCAACATTAGAGTGAAAACCCACAAAGTTAGACTGAAAGAAAAAGTAAAACCCCAAAACCTTGCAAAAATACCCATACTGTATATAGATTTTTTTCTTTTCCCTTTTACCAAGTTTTTACACACAAATCAATAGCTACACAGCCTTTTCTATTTTTTTCCCCAAGTTCTCTCTCTGTCTGTTTCTTTCACCCAAGGACACATACACAGAGACACAGACAGATAAACACACGCACACACACACACACACACACACACACACACACACACACACACACACACACACGCAGACACAGGGCCCACACAGAAAGCTCTCTTTTCGCGTTATCTCCACACGGTCATACAATAAAGACTTTTAGGTTCATGCCAAAACCCAAAACAGCATGAGAATTACTTCAATTAATCTCCAGAACTGGCAACTCTTAGCGGAGCAATCTCACACATGGCAACCCCCCACACTGTCACTACAGCGTGAAGCTCCCTTTTTTTTTTACACTGCCGTAAAAACACAACACCAGTCCACTGTTTTTGCTCTAAGCTACTATTTTCTTATACCTATAATTTTAAACACTTCTCAAAAGGATAACAATTAACTAATCAATCGTTTTATGATCCACAAATATCAGAAAAAAAAATCACAAACAACAATTTTACAACCTGCTCCTTCCGCCTCCGCGGAGAACTCCCCCGCCCCCCGACACACACACCGGAGCAGATAACACAGAGACAAAACAAACCAGACTGCAGTAACTTTTATCTAAATCTCACAAAATAAAATATTTCAACGGTCATGTTAACTCCTCCGCTGTGTGCCTAAAGCCCAAAGTAAGACCTCCTCCCCCGGCATCTTGCAATAGCTCACCATAGCCAGGGAAGTCCCATGGGCAATAATGCAGACCCGGTAAGGGCATGAATTTTCCATGAAAACACCTTTTCCCTTCGGGGTTCATGTAACCTCCCCACGAATGCTGAAGGCCCAAACCCTGGACCATAAGCAGAAGTGGTCACAAGAGGCACAAATCTGTCCCTGAAAATTTACTTCTCTGGGATCATGTGACTCTTCCACACAGGAACGAGACCACAAATCTTTCCCTTTTTTCTTTGCATGCACTTCCAGACCTCCACTGCACTTACTAGGACCGTAGAGAGTGACGGATTTCTAAGAATCACCCCAGATCTTGCGATATCGGTCACCGTTTGCAAAGGAAAACCTAGTTCCTCCCAAGGGATTATTACGATATCGCTCACCGTGGGTAAAAATAAATCAGCACTCAGGCCGCTAGTTTCACTCCTTTCAGTATTTTGCAGTGTACGATCGGTCTGGGGAATCTCACTATCTTTTATCCATAAACAACAACAAATGTACTTACATTCAAGCAGCCAATATGATTCTCAGATCCGTCACCCAGTCAGTTCCAGCGCCCCAGTCTGAAATGCCTTCACTGCAGTAACACTGAGCCTTTTTTTCACCCAGCCTGGGAAGGTCTTTTTATCAGCTGTGCGCTTGCTGAGATCAAGCAGAGGTGCCAGAAAGATGGAGATATGTGGATCCGCTGTTCGGATGCCAAAATGTTAGAATAATTTTGAGCTTAAGTTATTCAAAGTCAAATAATCAGGTGGAAAGCTGAATTTATGTACATTTATTACAAAAATATAAGCAATCACCTCATTGGCCACCTTGGGGGAGAGGTTACAAAGCATGACATTCAGACACACCTAGAATCTCTAAAGGATCCATTCTTCTAAGTCTGATATATATAGGTAGGAGAAAGGAGAGGGAGGATGAGGATAAGGGAAGAGACAGAACGGGACAGTCTTGATAACTGAGCTTATCCACATGGACGTCAGACACTCTGGAGACATGGGTCATGAAGACATGAGATCCATAAAACTAACAGAATGTCCATGAAACACTAATCTACGTATAAGGAGTTCCTGTGCATTCCTGTGACCCAAAACAGGACATGTCAAAGAGATTATAATAAATAGCTTAGATCATTCCTTACGCATGGACTAACCCTGTACTGATCCTAAGTCTGAACTCTCTGAAATTGCTCACAGAAACAGGCCAAGAATATATAAACTTATCCTATATGGAATGCACATATAAACCTTAAACATGGCATATGAAAGGTATGATACTTCTCAAATATAATAATACATTATTAACATCAATAGTATAGATAATATGGAATTTTTCTATCAGTGGGCAATTGAAAGAAAAGGCAGAATGTATGGACTAGACACTATTGATATAGCTAACACCAGTCCAGTGAGTAATGTTTCCCCCTGGATGTTTTCTGGAAAAGAAGTAGACATCAGTCTGCTAATGAGGAAAAAGAATTGCCATATGAGTGAAGTTGGTGTTAAAACAAGCATTTACCTCAGGAATAATTATTATAACTACGGACAGCTCTATAGTGACAGTTCAAAGAACAAAGAGGACTCTGTTGGAATTGAAGTATACATTCCAGAGTTTAAAGTGATCATCTCTTCTTCTTCTTCTTCTTTTAGATTTGATTGGCGGTTGGCAACCAGCATACAGGTGCATTACTGTCATGTACTTCACTCTATATCATCACTCTATCTGGTCAGGAGCTGTACTCCTTACCGCCACGTACTTCACTCAGTAAACTTCACTCTATATATCAAAAGTTAGAATTCTTCTCGGTTGGCAACTTCTTCTCCTTCATCTTCTTCACTCTATATCTTTGTATAAGGGGTTCTCAACAATCTTCTTCTTCTTCTTCTTCTTCTTCTTCTTCTTCTTCTTCTTCTTCTTCTTCTTCTTCTTCTTCTTCTTCTTCTTCTTCTTCTAACAGTGAGATTTCCATGTCAACATGATGTCTATAATACTCTATCTCCATTCATATCATCACTCTATATCCTCAAAAAGACTCTCCAACAATACATCAGTGTATACAGCAGAGATGGTGGCAATAACTATTGGTTTGCAGTGGGTGGAGGAGGTCACACCGGACCAGGTGGTGGTGTGCACAGATTCACTTGCAGCTTTAAAAACCATACAGATACTAAAATCTACAAGGGAAGACTTGGTGATTGAGCTATATCACAGTTTGTTTAGGGTACACAGGGGTGGTGAAGATGTTCAGTTTTGTTGGGTTCCTGCACATGAAGGGTTGAAAGGGAATGAAATGTGCAGACAAATTAGCAAAAAGTGCACTTGGGAAAGAAATATCTATACCATTGTCACTTGGAAAAGGAGAAGGGAAAACAGTAATCAAGAAAAAAGGAATTGAGCGATGGCAAAAAAGTTGGGATGAAGATTACAAAGGTAAATCGTATTACAAAATACAAAAATCTATTGCAATAAAGAATTATATAACATCAAACAGGAGGGAAGACATCATTATGGCAAGACTCAGACAGGATCACACAGTTATAAATGGCACTTTATTCATCATGGGGAAAAGCGAAAGTGACAAATGTAGAGAATGTGGAGTAAAAGAAAATGTCTAGCACATCTTATTACATTGTCACAAGTATGGAAATGAAAGAGAGAGAATGAAAAATGAAGTTCGAGAGGCCGGTAGGGAATGAGATTTAACTGGGATTCTGGGAATAGATGGAGATGCACTAAGAATCACGAGAAGGGCTCTTTTCTCTTTTTTAAATAACACAGGATTAAGTCATAGAATTTAGGGGTCAGGCTCAAATGACATAATGTTACACACTCTTGTACAGTAGGTGGCAGTATGCACCTTTTAAGTTGCTTGCTATCCACCAGTAACCGAGAGAAGAAGAAGAAGAAGAAGAAGAAGAAGAAGAAGAAGAAGAAGAAGAAGAAGAAGAAGAAGAAGAAGAAGAAGAAGAAAAAGACTACGAGTCCAAGGGAATTATATATAGAGTGATAGGCTAGAGTGATTTTTTTTTTATTACTTATTTTGTACCCATAGGTAGATTTGTTTTGCAGTCTGGTGCCAAGCCACCAGCTGCCGGTCGCTGCGTGCACAAGCGCCCCTTATCCCTAACCTGCATGTTTTTGGCATGTGGGAGGAAAACGGAGAAATCCCGGAGTAAACCCACGCAACACGGGGAGAACATGCAAACTCCACACAGATCACTGTTGGCCGGGGGCAGGGATCGAACCCACAATCTCACGATCCCCGCGATCCCCCGGCCGAGGGTAAACTGTGCTGCCACAGTGCTAACCACTGCGCCACCATGAGGAGAAGGTAAATAACGCTGGGATATTTAGTACAGCTCCTGATAGAGTGATGACATAGAGTTAAGTATGTGGCAGTAATACACCTGTAATCTGATTGCCAACCGCCAGTTACATCTAAAAGAAGAAGAAGAAGAAGACCGCCAATCAAATCTAAAAGAAGAAGAAGAATTCAGTGGCAGTAAGGCACATGTGGGCTGGTTGCCAACCACCAATCAAATCTAAAAGAAGAAGAAGACAGACACACAGACAGATTTCTTGAATTATATACAGTGTTGTGAAAGAGTGATGATGTAGAGTGAAGTACGTGGTGGTAATGCACCTGTAAGCTGGTTGCCAACTGCCAGTCAAATCTAAAAGAAGAAGAAGACAAGCATTGGACACTTAGCAATGATGATATAGAGTGAAGTATGTGGGGGCAATGCACCTGTAAGCTGGTTGCCAACTGCCAATCAAATGAAGAAGAAGAAGAAGCTTGTTGCCAGGTCACATCATCACATCAGTGAAGTACGTGGCTGTAATGCACCTATAAGCTGGGTGCCAACCACCAATCAAATCTAAAAGAAAAAGAAGAAGAAGAAGAAACTGGTTGCCAACTGCCAATCAAATCTAGAAGAAGAAGAGGTCCGACAGCGACTGATAAAGTGACAGACTGCAGAGTGATGATGTGAAGTGCGTGGCGGTAGTGCACCTGTAGGCTGGTTGCCAACTGCCAATCAAATCTAAAAGAAGAATAAGAAGAGGTCTGACAGCGGTTGGTGGCAGTTGCCACAGCCAAGGTATATAGAGTGATGATATTGGATGCGCACACATGTGCAATCAAGTCAGTGGATGATCTTTTAGCGAGTCTTATGGTCGTGACAGAGTCATATGAGTGACTTTTGAGCGGAAGATATATAGAGTGATGATCTGAATGACAGACGCTTGAATTATATATAGAGTGATGTCTGAAGATAGAGTAGGTGGTGGTAATGCACCTGTAACCTGGTTGCCAACCGCCAATCAAATCTAAAAGAAGAAGAAGTAGAAGAAGAGGAAGAAGACGCGCGCGCACACACACACACACACACACACAGACAGACAGAGATTTCTTGAATTATATATAGAGTGATACAGAGATATAGCGTGATGATGATCAAGTCAGTGGCGGTAATGCACCTGTGAGCGGGTTGCCAACCACCAATCAAATCTAAAAGAAGATGAAGCGGTAGAGAAAGATATATAGAGTGATGATATAGAGTGAAGTACGTGGCGGTAATGCACCTGTAAGCTGGTTGCCAACCGCCTTCAAATCTAAAAGAAGAAGAAGTACATGGCGGTAATGCACCTGTAAGCTGGTTGCCAACCGCCAATCAAATCTAAAAGAAGAAGAAGAAGACTTTTCTGTACATTAACACAATACGAAGTGTTAAGGCACTTTCTTTACTTCTACTTCTAGCTGGGGAGGGAGGAGAAAAAACTAACAAAATCAGATCAGTTACCCCATTTTGATTTAATTTCACAGTATTTTGACAAGGCCTAAAACCATATACAGTAACTGCCATTTCTGGTTCTGTTTTCATTTCAGAAAGTAAATACTGAAAAGAATGAAGAGTACAAGGATTCTTAACTAAATCTATTTTTCTATTCAATTCTATTTTATTCTGCTTTTTATTTCCCGCCCGTCGGAGCCCAAAGCGGTCAAAGAGCCCTTTGAGCAACGACCGAAGGGGGATCGTTGTGGTTCAGTCCGTCCATCCAACCCACTTTTGTGAAATGTCTTGACGGACATCCCCTAGCTGCAGCGGAGCTCGCTAGCATAGGCCCCGTGAGGCGGTCCTCTGGTCCTCCTCAGCAGCGAGTAGACTGGGTGGGTGATGGTGAGAAGGAAGCCTAGTAGCAAAGCCCCGGTTCACCACCGACCTGTTCACGTTTCTAATCATTTTCCCCACTCAGCGACACACCCGCTGAGGAAAAACTCTGATCATTGGCGACTCTGTAGTCAGAAACGTGAACCTAGAGACTCCAGTGGCTATAGTCAAATGCATTCCTCGGGCCAGAGCAGGTGACATCAAGTCAAATTTGAAAATGCTGGCTAAAAGTAACTGTAAATACTCCACAACTGTTATTCACGCTGGCATTAATGACATCCGTCTCCGGCAGTCGGAAGTCAAGAAACTTAATGTAGAATCGGTGTGTGACTTTGCCAAAATAATGTCTGCCTCTGTAGTATTCTCTGGGTCCCACCCCAATCTGACCAGTGATGACATGTTTAGCCACTCGTCATCCTTCAGCTGCTGGCTGTCTATGTGGTGTCCTGCAAACAACGTGGGCTACATTGACAATTGGAGCTAATTTTGGGGAAAACCTGGTCTTATGAGACGAGACAGCATCCATCCCACTTTGGATGGTGCGTCTCATTTATCTAACAATCTAGCATCTTTTTTATCCAAATTTCCAAAATCTTGACAACTCAGAGTTGGGACCAGGAAGCAGAGTCGCAGTCTTACACGCCTCTCTGCAGTACCTCTTCATCCGCCACCCTTCAACTTAGCCCCTGTCTTTCCACATCAGAGAATCATTGTCTGCTTCCTCCAAAGTAAATAAAAATATAATGTATACGTATCCCAAAGTGATTAAACAAAAAGTTGGTAAAACTCAAATTAAACATGAAGCCTCTAAATTGAATGACTTGGCCTCTGTTCCACCTCATAATTTAAAAATTAAATGTGGTTTGTTAAATATTAGATCTCTAACTCCCAAGTCTCTGCTAGTCCATGATCTGTTAATTGATCATCAGATTGATTTAATATCCCTTACAGAGACTTGGTTAGGACAAGAGGATTATGTTGGTTTAAATCAGGGGTCACCAACCTTTGTGAAACCAAGAGCTACTCCATGCGTATCGAGTCAT
>CM035846.1:86861692-87089192 GCA_020510985.1 Pholidichthys leucotaenia | reverse complement strand
AGTTTCATGACGCGTATTGAAGTTTTTTTTTTCCAAAAACTTTATTGAGAACAAGGTCCTCATAGTGCCGCTTCGCCGTCTCCCCGCAAATGAAACACACGCAGCTTCCTTTCACGGTAGGAAAAAAGAACTCTTCCTCCCGCTCACTTTGAAAATGATAAATTTTCTGTCTTTTTTTTTTTTTTGCCATGTTTTTGGGCTAGGAAACTGCACTGCGGTCACCGTCTTCACTGCCCGTTAGCTTACTCTCCACAAGCGTGAAGGTTTTGTCATGCGCACAATACTGACCTTTGAACTAGGTCAGAGTTCACCTTAACTTTACGTATAATAAACATATTTTCATTTTTTTTTTTTAAGACATTGTCATTTTAAAATCTATATAAATGCAAGTGTGATTTTAAAAAATAGCGGCAGAAAAAATGACAGCTTAGACGCAGCTCACTTGCGAGTCGTGCTATTTTTAGAACAGGCCTGCGGGCGACTCATGTGGTCCTTGCGGGCGACATGGTGCCCGCGGGCACCGCGTTGGTGACCCCTGGTTTAAATGAATCAACTCCTTCTGGTTATTTAAACTGTCAAAATCCCAGAAGTTCTGGTTGTGGAGGAGGAGTAGCAACAATTTACCATTCCAAATTACTAGTTAATGTAAAGCAAAAAACATGTTATAATTCCTTTGAGGGTCTGGTCCTCAGTATTGGGCACTTTAGCAATTTTAGGCTAAACCCAATTTTATTTGCCATAGTTTATCGTCCTCCATCAACCTACTCAGAATTTTTATCCGAATTTGCTGAATTCTTAGCTGATTTAGTGCTGAAATCAGATAGAATAATTATAGTAGGGGACTTTAATATACTGTACATGTAGATGTAGATAGTGACTGCCTTAATGTGGCATTTAATTCAATATTAGACTTGATTGGGTTTTCTCAGAAAGTAGAAAATTCTACTCATTATCTCCACCATATGTTGGACCTTGTTCTGACATATGGCATAGAAATAGAACATCTGGTAGTGTCTCCTCATAACCCTGTACTGTCAGACCATTGTCTGTTAACCTCTTGCACTCTGGGATACCACGGGCGGTCACGTCTCTGCGTCCTAGTGCGTCTCAGTGCGCACTGAAAAAAAAAAAAAAAAGCTGCATTTCCATTCTTCCAGTACAGACAGCCGCGAACAGAAAGCCAAAGGAGTGTTTTGATTGGTTTAGATTTGATTGACCTCTCATTCGACTAATAAGAGCCTTGAATTGGGTTTCTGAAACCTTGAAGAATCAATGGCTGAAAACCTAGCAAGAAGGACCCGCCTACCAACGACTGCAAATACGAGCCAATTGAAACAGAGAAGTTCAACGATTGAAAGCGTGTGTCCCGTGCGTAAAATCTGTTGTGTGTAAGCCGCTGCATGGAACGGTAGCATCCGCCAGTCTTTTTTTTATTACTACTGTTCTTATTTGTTTTGAAAAATCGTTCACCAAAACCGCAATCATGGAATAATGGTTTGACCGAGTCGCGTGACCAGAACCACGAGTTGTAACAAGCGGACCAGCGTCATGTTCATCTGACAATGAGGAACAGATGTTCGCCATCGACACTGCTGTTGTGGACAGGTAAGTGTTATAAGCTTAATTATTCTTTATCACTGAAAATAGTAATAAAAATGACTTGACGGATCGGAAAATTACAACAGTGCGTCATCGCCACATGACGGACCATTGATGGACCGTTCTTTTGTGCGCCGAGCTCCTCTGTAGCCGGGGGGCGGGGGGGGGGGGGGGAGTTGTTATCCTCTACATTGCAGATATTTTAATTTAATTTTTATTGCACTGTAGGTTATTTTTTCTTGTAAAGAAAGGCCACACATGTTTTACGTGGCATGCTTCTTTGTGTGTGGGGGGCTTGTTTGTTCATTCATTCATTCATGAATGAATACACCCCCCCCCCACACACACACACACACACAGCCCTGAGTGTCACCTTTCATTAGAGCCCAAGATCAAGCTTCTATGTTGAATCATTCAAAAGTTATAGACGTTTTTCCAAACTGTGCCATTTGGCACAATTTGGCACAGTTCAAAAACGCCTGGGAACAACCTGACAAAACAGATGTGTAATATATTCATTTTTTGTGGTATTGTTACAAAATTTTGACCTCAGCTTGATAACACTTGGTTCTACATTTCTGGTGCATTTTCCAGCCAGTATCTGACAGCTGTGTGTTATTTGCAAGCATTTGTATCTAAAAAAACACCCAGGCAAACTTTCTTTTTTTCAAGTTCAGTATGTTTAGATGACTGTTACTCAGTGGCAGGAGCACTTAGAGAGATTATGACTGGTTTGCCATAAATTCAAAGTGTTTTCTTTTAAATGAGACCAACCCCATGAAGATATTGCAAAGGGTTGAAGAACAGCTTTTGATTTACACTGGGTACGTTATTTTTAGGCGATTTTTGGGAAATTGACCAGAGTGCAAAGGGTTAACCTTTGATTTTACAATTTCTGACTATTTGGCTCCTAAGGAAAAATATTACTACAGTAGATGCCTCTCAGATGATGCTGTTACCAAATTTAGGCAGATTGTTTCCTCTATGCCATGTGTCAACACAATGGAAATAAGCTATAGACAGCTTGGTCCTTCTGTAATTGATAGCATGGTAGATAGTGTTACAGCTTTTCTGCATCAGACTCTAGACTTAGTGTCCCCCTTAAAAAAGAAAAAAAGGCTAATCAGAGATTTCTAACTCCTTTTTTGCCAGAATCTCTTTGAGGCCGACCGAAAGTCTTGTTC
Organism: Pholidichthys leucotaenia; assembly: GCA_020510985.1. Classification (NCBI taxonomy): domain Eukaryota; kingdom Metazoa; phylum Chordata; class Actinopteri; order Cichliformes; family Pholidichthyidae; genus Pholidichthys; species Pholidichthys leucotaenia. Next base: position 87,086,409 of record CM035846.1, on the reverse strand, counting down.
CATGGTCTCGCCGAACTCCTCCCATACCTGGGTTTTTGCTTCAGCAACCACCTGAGCTGCACTCCGCTTGGCCTGCCGGTACACCTCAGCTGCTTCGGGAGTCCCACAAGCCAACCAAGCTTGATAGGACTCCTTCTTCAGCTTAATGGCCCCCCTCACCACTGGTGTCCACCACTTGGTTCGGGGGTTGCCACCACGAGATGCACCGACCACCTTGCGGCCGCAGCTCTGGGCTGCCGCTTCAACAACAGAGGTGGAGAACATGGCCCATTCAGACTCTATGTCTCCAGACTCCCTCGGAATGTGGTTGAAGTTCTTCCGGAGGTGGGAGTTGAAGACCTCCCGGACAGGGGCTTCAGCCAGACGTTCCGAGCACACCCTCACTATACGTTTGGGTCTACCAGGTCTGAATGGCTTCCTCCCCTGCCATCGGATCCAACTCACCACCAGGTGGTGATCAGTTGACAGCTCTGCACCTCTCTTTACCTGGGTGTCCTGGTGCCAGGTGCACATATGGACACCCTTATGCTTAAACATGGTGTTCGTTATGGACAAACTGTGGTTAGCACAGAAGTCCAATAACTGAACACCACTCGGGTTCAGATCGGGCAGGCCGTTCCTCCCAATCACCCCCCTCCAGATTTCACTGTCGTTGCCCACGTGCGCATTGAAGTCTGCGAGTAGGACAATGGAGTCTCCAAGAGGAGCACCCTCCAGCACCCCAGTCACAGACTGCAAAAAGGGTGGGTACTCTGAAACATCATTTGGTGCATAGGCACAAATGATGGTCAGGACCCGTTTCCCAACCCGAAGGCGCAGGGAAGCAACCCTTTCGTCCACCGGGAAAAACTCCAATATAGAGGCAGCAAGGTGGGGGGGATACAAGAATACCCACCCCTGCTCGTCACCTCTCGCACGGAGCAACTCCAGAAAAGGCCAAGCTCCAGCCCCTCTCCAGAAGACTGGTTCCGGAACCGGAGCTGTGTGTTGAGGTGAGGCCGATTATATCTAGCCGGTATCTCTCAACCTCGTACACCAGCTCAGGCTCCTTCCCCACCAGAGAGGTGACATTCCACGTACCAAAAGCCAGTTTAGAAAGCTTGGGATCAGTCCGCCAAGGTCTCCGCCTTTGACCGCCACCTAATCCACATAGCACCGGACCCCCCATTTATGAACTTTTTCAATAATAAAATTTCATCCATCAGAGATAAAATCAATCAGATTCTTCTCACCGTTAACTTAAATACAGTAATTACTATAACTCCTTCAACTGGTATCTATCTTGATGAGTTTACTCCAATTGACCTTTTAGAGTTAGACAAAATAGTTTCCTCATCCAAGCCTTCAACTTGACTTTTAGACCCTATTCCTATCAGGTTATTTAAATAAGTCTTCCCACTTATTGGTAGCTTTATTCTTCATATAATCAATTCTTCATTAACTTTAGGCCATGTACCACAGGCTTTTAAAACGGCTGTAATTAAACCCTTACTCAAAAAGCCAACGCTAGATCCAGGAGCTTTAGCTAACTATAGACCAATCTCTAATCTCCCTTTCATTTCAAAAATCTTAGAAAGAGTTGTTGCTATGCAATTATTTGACCACCTGCAGGGAAATGGTTCACTTGAAGAGTTTCAATTTGGGTTTAGAATCCATCATAGTACTGAAACAGCCTTAGCCAAGGTCACTAACGACCTCCTCATCGCATTTGATAATGGACTGGTTTCTGTACTTGTCCTTTTAGACCTTAGTGCAGCTTTTGATACTATCGATCATAATATTCTACTTGAAAGACTAGAACACTATGTCGGACTTAATGGAACTTTGTTGCAGTGGTTTAGATCTTATTTATCTGATAGGTTCCAGTTTGTTCATGTCAGTAATGAGTTTTCTTTACACTCAAAGCTCAGTCATGGAGTTCCACAGGGATCTGTGCTTGGCCCTACTCTTTTTAGTTTATATATGCTTCTGTTTGGCAACATTATTAGAAAGCACTTTATACATTTTCATTGTCATGCAGATGACACACAATTATACATGTCAGTGAAGCCAGATGATAGTAATCAATTAGCCAAGTTGGAAGCCTGTCTTAAGGAAATCAAAGCTTGGATGGCTTGTAATTTCCTGCTATTAAATTCTGATAAGACTGAAGTCATTCTTGTTGGTCCAAAAAACCTTAGCAATACCTTTCCAAATCAAACTTTCAGTTTGGATGCGGTTACTCTTTCTCTTAATAGCTCTGTGAGGAACCTTGGAATTATTTTTGATAAAGATCTGTCTTTCAATTCACATGTTAAATTTGTTTCTAAGACTGCCTTCTATCATTTGCGTAATTTTGCCAAGATTAGGAGCATCTTGTCTCAGAGTGATGCCGAGAAACTGATCCACGCTTTTGTTAGCTCGAGATTAGATTATTGTAATTCTTTATTATCAGGTTGTCCTAAAACATCTTTAAAAAGTCTTCAGCCGATCCAAAAAGGCACAGCAAGAGTTTTAACAGGTACTAGAAAGAGAGATTATATCTCTTTGGTTCTGGCCTCCCTTCATTGGCTTCCCATAGAGTTTAGAATTAAGTTTAAAATCCTTCTTCTTACTTACAAAGCTCTAAACAATCAGGCTCCTTTTTATTTAAAAGATCTGATACTACCTTATTATCCTAACAGAGCACTACGCTCCCAAAATGTAGGATTACTTGTATTACCTAGAATCTCCAAAAGTACAATGGGAGGCAAAGCCTTCAGTTATCAAGCTCCTCTCCTGTGGAACCAGCTGCCAATCTGGATTCGGGAGTCAGACTCGCTCTCTGTTTTTAAGAATAGGGCTAAAACCTACCTTTTTGATATAGCCTAAAATTAGGGAGGGATCATGTGTTTCTGAACCCTCCCTTAGTTATGCTGCTAATAGGTTTAGTCAGCCGGGGGACCTCCAGTAATGCACTGGGCCTCACTCCTTTCTTCACTCTCAATGAAATATTTTTTTTGCTGGTCATTAACATCTGTTTGTTCTCTCCCATAGATTGAGTCCCCATCGTGCTGTTTGCTCTCTACATGTCTGTTCTTTTCATCTTCTCTGTCCCCTCACCCCCCAACCAGTAGCGGCAGATGACTGCCCCTCCCTGAGCCTGTTTCTGCTGGAGGTTTCTTCCTGTTAAAAGGGAGTTTTTCCTCTCCACCGTCGCCAAGTGCATGCTCACAGGGGATCGCCTGATTGTTGGGGTCTTTCTGCAACTGTGGAGGTCCCCCCTACAGTTGAAAGTGCTATGAGATGACTGTTGTTGCGCAATGGCGCTATATAAATAAAGTTGAATTGAATTGAATTGAATTTCCACACAAACTCAGTTTCATCACCTCCCTGTTTATTCATACTTATCTGCCGTGTGGTTATTCCTGTAAGTTGTATGTCGTCTTCGGGTTTCCTTGTGTTGATCTGTATCTCTTCCCGGTATTTACGTTCTGTTGCCATTTTCCTTTTGTGTTTGATTGCTGCAGTTGTTATGTATTATTTAGGATGTCATTTTATTTTTGTGTTTCCTGTGCTTCCCTTTTCAATTTTGACAGTGGTCAGGGTTGTGTAGTCTCATATGGGCGTGCCCTGTCGTTTGTCAAACTGCCAGCTGCCCCTCCCTCACCTGTCACCGTCAGCCACTCTTCCTCATTATCATTACCAGCTGTGCCGTTATTAATTGTTGCTTTCTTCCCTTACTCAGGTCAGCCCACATCTCTCTTTCATTGTAATCAGGTTGTTCCCGATTTAAAGAAGATTGTTTTTCATCTTCATTGTTGCTGTCTCATCATCACTTTAAAGGACTAAGTTTACTCCTTGTTGTTATTTCATAGTTTGTTCACTTTGAATTTGTTTCTGTTTTTGCCAAATAAACACACAGACTCACAAACCAGTGACTGGGTTGTTTTATCCCTCCATGCACCGCGTAGAGGCACACCTATGACAGTAGACAATGACCAGGTGTCAACCCAGCTGCTGTGAGTTTTGTGTATTTTTTCACATTTGTGTTTTTTCACCCACCTGTGGTTCTGGAGCACATCATGGCCCGGGCTCACCAACCTCGACGGAACAAAGGAGGGTTGGCAGCAGGGATTCCTACCTTGGAAGAGGAATGTGTGGTGGACTTTATCCAGTGTTTTGTGGATGAAGTCCTCGCGACCCACAGTCCCAAGAAAATATTGGAGAGCTTGAATGGAGCAATGTTAATTTTCGAGGCACACCCTGGGCTCTGGAGATATTCCCAATATGCAGTGCTTCTGTCCAAAGTCTCCCCGCTTCAGTGCTCCTTCCCCAGACTGACGATAGGGGCATCTTCCACTGAACTGAAGATGTCGCGGAGGTGCTCACATGGGCAGAAGCTCTCCACCTCTCCCGGTCCACCTACTCCCGCTCCGCCATAGCAACGTCATCTCTCCACTGTCCGCCGGAGGAATCCTCCCGCCTCCTCAGCAGCCATTTTCCCAATGCAAAGACTGAAGCCTTCCTCAGCAGTACAGCCTTCCTCTCCTTCTTCTCTGGCTGAATTGTCAGCTTTTTCCGGGTCTGCAGCAGCTGTTCCCTGCTCCATTTCGGCGCCCTCTCCTGCTGCCAAAAAGATTTCTTTTTGTTCCCCGGCGACCTCTGTCTCTGTGATTGCTGAAGTAGCTCCTCAACAATCCTCATGGGGGTATACGCTTATCATAGCCAAGGAGGGAGATGACGTAACACCTGCCGCTGTGGACAACAGCAAACTACGTTGAGACAGGCAAATTTCATTACAACCTATCTCTACTTATGATGATATGCCTTGTGTGCTTCACGGTAGAGAGGCTCAGTATATGCAATCTCCTGAATCCTTACTATCTGCTGCAGTAACTATTTTCTCAATCGCTTTCTCCATGTTCCCTCCATCTGTTTCTGAGTGCCTGCCGGTCAAAGAAGCGAGCCACCGGATGAGAGAGGACCTTGTGGCCCTGGAAGCTCCACCTCTAGTGCCTCCACGGAGCCGACCCCAAGCTGACGAGCCTCCTGCTTGGTTTTCCTCATCTGGGTGTCCTGAGACTGCAACCACCATCATGCCTGCTGTGCAGGCCACTGCAGCAGAGTCAGCACTGGAGCTGGACCTCCAACAGACTGGGCCCAAGATGTCGTCATCCACCGGATCGATGGAGTCCTGGACGGCGGTGGAGTTCGAGCTCAGGCAAGTGAGCACCTTTGGTTTTCTCTTCTCTGCCTTGGAGAAATCTTGCCTGGCTCTTGGTGAGGGGAGTCAGGTGCAGCCACACGCTGCACCTGGGCTCACCTCGCTGGACTCCACCCCTGCTATTGACCCTGATTCTCCTCCTGTGTGTTTCTCTAAGCCTTCCCCCAGGGTCACCGGACATGATCCAGCACAACATGAGGACTCTGAAGATCCAGGTTCGCCGCCCAAGGTCACTCAGGGTCCAGCCTCTACCGTGGGTGCAGCCATGGCCCAGCCGGGGTCCACCGTGGGTACAGCCGTGACCAAGTCGGGGTCAACCGTGGGGGCTGCTGTGGCCAAGCCAGGGTCCACCGTGGGGGCAGCTGTGGCCCAGCCAGGGTCCACCGTGGGTGTATTAAAGGCCCAGCCGGGGTCCACTGTGGGAGCTGCTGCGCTCCAGCCGGGAGGCACCATGGGTGCAGCTAAGCCCCAGCCTGGAGCCACCGTGGGTGCAGCTAAGCCCAAGCCCTTAGCCACCACGGGGGTGGCGAAGCTCCAGCCTGGAGCCACCGCGAGTGTGGCTAAGCTCCGGCCCGGAGCCACCACGGGTGCTACTCCTCCCCAGTCTGAGGTCACCGAGAGTGTGGTGGCCTCTTCTCGTCCTCAGCCAGACATCATCGGGGTCCACCCTCCTCATCGAACTGATTACATCGTGGTTCCTTCCTCCTCACTGCCAGATGCCATCATGGTTCCTTCCTCCTCGCTGCCAGACGCCATTATGGTTCCTTCCTCCTTGCTGCTGGACACGTTGTGGTTCCCTCCTTCTCACCGCCAGACGATGCCGGGGCTCTCCATCCTCGGCTCACCTCCTCAGTTGTGGATCTCTGTGGGGGAGCTGCCTCCCGGGCTACCTCACCTATGCTAATGGATTAAAAACTCAGGCCAGCTGCCCGATGTACTGTGCCGCTGGGTTGGGTAGCCACTTTTCCCTGGCAGGCACCTAAACCATTCCACCTGGCTGGCCGGACTTTGGTAGGCCACCTGACTGGGTGCACCAAACCATCCGCTGGGCCTGGGACTCTGGGTGGCCTCCCGTGCCTTCCTGCCTCTGGACTTGGGGGGGGGGGGGTGGGGGTGGTAATTGTGTTTTTTTCCTGTGTGGTCCCTGAGTAAGGTTGTTTTTTGTTCCCTCTAAGCCTGTTTCCCCCACAACCCGCCCTGGGTAGAGTGTGGTAGCTCCTGCTGGAAGGGTATGGGGGGGGGGGGGCAGGTTTTTCCTTTTTCTTGATGTTATGTTGAGTGTCTGGTCTCACCCCTTAGGTGGGGGGGGGTCATGTACTGAGTTTGGGATTTCCCCCAAACTCAGTTTCATCACGTTCCTGTTTATTCATATTTTTCTGCCGTGTGGTTATTCCTGTGAGTTCCATGTTGACTTTGGGTTTCCTTGTGTTGATCTGTATCTGTTCCTGGTATTTAGGTTCTGTTGCCATTTTTCTGTTGTGTTTGATTTCTGAAGTTATGAATTATTTTGGATGTCATTTTATTTTTGTTTCCTGTGTTTCCCTTTTCACTTTTGACAGCGGTCAGGGTTGTGCAGTCTCATATGGACGTGCCCTGTTGCTTGTCAAACTGCCTCCCTTACTTGTCACTGTCAGCCACTCTTCCTCATTATCATTACCAGCTGTGCCCAATTGTTAGTTGTTGCTACCTTCCGTTACTCAGGTCAGCCCACATCTGTCTTTCATTGTAATCAGGTTCTTCCGGATTTAAAGAAGATCGTTTTTCATTTTTATTGTCACTGTCTCATTGTCTCTTTACAAGGACTGCTTCTCCCTTGTCTCCGCCAGAGCCCTACCTCGCTCTGGCGTGCCATCTTTGTAAGTTGACTCCTCGTTGTTATTTCATAGTTTGTTCACTTTGCACTTGTTTCTGTTTTTGTCAAATAAACGCACAGACTCACAGTCCAGCGATTTGGTTGGGTTTGTTTTACCTCTGTGTGCCTCGTAGAGCCGCACCTATGACACTTTTCATCATGGCATGCGGAGGCCAAGGGATGATATGAGCCACGTTTCTGTCTGTTCTGACAACTTTGTCACAGGTATCAGGTTCAGGTTCAGGTTACTTTATTTGTACCCGTAGGTAGATTTGTTTTGCAGTCTGGTGACATCCATATATACAAGCCACAAATTACATTCAACATAGACACAAACACAGGCACATATGAAGCTGACTATAAACATGATAAGAATACTCAAGGCTCCATCAATCAGGGTTTAAAAAGACAAAGAGATGGGAGAAAAACCAGAGGTAAGAGAGAAGGGTCATATTAAAAGTTAAAAACTAGTCAAAGAAGTTAAAAACTCAAAGGTCTAAAACCCAATAAAATATTTAGAACCCAAGTGACACCCTACAAAAATAAGTAAATATAAAATGGAGTTAATAAATAGGTACCTAAATTATGTGCAATATATTTTTATAGCTTGTTCAACTCTTTGACAGCAGCAGGGACAAAGCTGTTTTTGTAGCACTGGGTTCTACTTTTTGGGACAACAAACCTCCGTCTTGCGGGAAGAAGCTGAAAGTGGCAGTGCAAAGGGTGGGAGTCATCATTTAAAATGGAGGTAGCCATCCTCTGTACTTGTCTGGTGTACAGGGATGTCAGGCTCAGCTGTGGCTCACCAAGCAAACGACTGGACCATCTAACTACCTGATCCAAGGATTTCCTCTGTTTTAGTTTTATTGACCAAACCATGACACTAAAGAAAAGGATAAAACAGATTCAATAAAAGCCCGATAAAACATTGTCATTATGGTTCGGTCAACTTGGAAGCGTGCAAGTTTTCTCAAGCAATGCAAATGTTGCTGACCCTTTTTGCACACCCTTTCACAGTTCTCTTTAAACTTTAAATTACTATCAATAATAGTCCCAAGATATTTGTAGGATTGTATACATTCGGTGGTCTGGCCTTTTAGTACGGTGACTTTGTGCCTGGGATTTTTCCTCCTAATGTCAATAATCATGTCTTTAGTTTTTGTTGTATTCAGCTGCAGGTAGGAATCCTCACACCAGTGAACAAAATCATCAACTACTGGGCCGTGGCCACTCTCACCATCCTGGAGGAGACTGACAATAACTGAGTCATCAGCATACTTTATAATGTGTCTGTTGTCATGTCTGCTCCGACACGTTTGTGTACAGGATGAAGAGTAGTGGTGACAACACACACCCCTGAGGAGAGCCAATAGAAGAGCACTTTAGGTTCTTCCGGCTTTCAGAGAGAGCAGACGCATTTCTCCCCTCTCCCCACTCCTCTCCCCTCTTCACTATCCCAGCTTGCTGTGTCCTGTCTATATTCGCTCTTCTTCTGGCTGAATCTCGATCCAAAAGGAAAATTATGGAATTGATGAGCGGGCTTTAATACTATTGACACCACTTTACAAAAATTCGGGCCAGGGGGAGCCCCAATGGAGAGACTCATGGATTGGAACTCATGTGCCTGCGTGAATCGACTGAAGATGTGGAAGACATCTACCTGTTTTGGCTTCATGATCACAGGATTTTCTGCTGATTGGCTCTGGAGTTTTCCTGGTGTATCGGAAATTTAACTGGAAGAGCTAATCAAAATGCGGACCCGGCGTAGCTGCTTCTTCAACAATTCGACCAGCTGGGGAAAGCACTGATAGCGGCAAATGACTATGTTTGGAAGGGGAAACATCTGGAGTCCAGGGATGGCAACAGGAAATTCTGATTTCAGCTGAAATCTAATTTGGTCGATTGCCTTATGGGGGGGGGGGGGGCAGCCCCCCTGAAGCTGGGAGGTTTTCAGTAAAACAGAAGTAATTTAGACTGAAAAAAAATGATTAAAAAAATTGAAATAATAGACTTAGATAAATCATTAAATTTAATGAAAAGTTAACTTACTTTTTCTTCAATGTCGTCTCACTGTCTTTAGTCCAACATATTTAACAGTTCTATAAGAGTTTATTACACTATTTACACTGGTCACCAAGTCACTTCTAATGTGAAACTTTCTTCCTTTTGGCAGCAAGCTGTGTCAGTCTCTGAACTTTGAACTTCATCTCCTTTTCTGGTTTCTTCAGAAACTGTCCGAGTGTTTCTGTTACCTCGTTGAACTTTGAGCCAATTTTCACCTTTACCGTCACTTTTCTCTCAAACCAATTCCATCGGAACTTATTTTTGACACTTTTGTCTATTTTTAGCACTGATGACTCCTGATCCTTCGATAAAAATCTCATAATTCCACTGAAAACAATACCGAAAGCTCAGAATTCCAACATGAACCAGGGATGTGATTTGGGGTTGGGGAAATTATCTGAAAATTTAGCAGGGGGTCTGGGGTAGAGCTCTGGTGGGGGGGCGAAGCCCCCCGAAGCTCCTGGGTTTTTATGATTTTTAAGTACCAGAACTGTGCTTAAATGACATAATACAAACAGCTGAATGCCACTTATTACTGTATAATATTGACTTATGTTCCAAGAAGATAGCATTCCTAAACTAGAAAAGCACTCATAGAGCGCATACCTCCGCCAAGGCTTTTTCCGTTTGCCATGGATCCCCTCCAAAATGTAATGGGTTTGTGTGTAGGTTAATAGCCACTTGTGGTGAAAATGGCATCAAAGTCTGTCCATCAGTGTTGGAGTATTGTTGCTAACACACTGTGAGAAGATAAGAGCCTTGGCTGAGGTATGCATTCTTAGATCATCACCAAAATATAATGGGTTCCTCTCTAGCCCAAGAACCACCTCTGGTGAAAATTTCATCCAAATCCATCCAGTAGTTTTTGTGTAATCCTGCTGCACAAATACAAACAAAGCCCTCGGTGGAGGTATGCACTCTCAGATCATCACCAAAATCTAATCATCTGTTCCCCGTGACAATACACACCTTTCCTGAAAATTTCATCAAAATCCGTCTGTAACTTTTTGAGTTATCTTGCTAACAAACAGACAGACACACAAACCAACGCTGATGAAAACGTAACCTCCTTGGCGGAGGTAAATATTCCAACAAGCATTATCCATCACATGCTTTAACACTTGATCAAATCAAAATCAGTTAATTTTATCTATTCCATAATAGAAATAAAATTCCAACATACCATTACTTTTTATAATTTCAGCATTCATTAGTACATACCTCCGAATGTACCTGTCTATCGGCAAGAGGTGTTAATGGAGCAGACTCGTTGTTTGGTTCAGCCAAAGTCCCCCAGTGTGTAACATCTTTGAATGCTTCATCCACTGTCGAAGATTGCTTCAAAAACGCTGATCCCAAAGAATAGTTGCTTCGCCGAATGGCAAGGTAGTGGGCATGTTTCTTCACTTTTGATGCGTGGTCTGACATCGACACACATCCACGCGATCCATAGTTAATCAGCTCTTTACAATACACACAAAAAGCTTTTCCTGCCACGTCTGGTTTCTTCAGAAATTGTCCGAGTGTTTCTGTCACCTCGTCAAACTTTGAGCCAATTTTCACTTTTACCGTCACTTTTCTCTCAAGCCAATTCCATCGGAACTTATTTTTGACACTTTTGTCTCTTTCTGCCACTGATGACTCCTGATCCTTCGATAAAAATTTCATAATTCCGCTGAAAATATTACCGAAAGCTCAAAATTCCAACACCAACACACTGCCATGAATTTTTGACAAAGCATACAACGAGCCATTTGATTGGTCCAAATTTGCAATTATCCAATCGCAGGGCCGTTTACACATAACATCCGGGTTATCACGGGAGACTTACCCGGGAAAACGCCGAGCGCTGATGTAATTGTGTTGATTTTTGCTAAAATCGGTGACAATAAGGTACCTTACCATCCATCTTCCATCTTCTACCGCTTTTCCGGAGGTCCGGGTCGTGGAAGCAGCAATTCAAGCAGAGAAGCCCAGACTTCCCTCTCCCCAGCCACCTGCTCCAGCACCGCCATGAATTTTTGACAAAGCAACAACGAGCCATTTGATTGGTCCAATCATTTGCAACTATCCAATCGCAGGGCCGTTTACAGTAGTAGCATGAGTACATAACATCCGGGTTATCGCGGGAGACTGAGCGCTTATGTAAACGTGTTCATTTTCGCTAAAATCATAAATCGGCGGAAATTTGCGGATCGGCGGAAAATTGCCATCCCTGGGAGTCGCTTGGTGCTCTCCAAGGAATGATTTTAAAGCCTATGTAATTGTAATTGTGATGCTCAGAATCGCATGAGAGAGGAAATTTCTGCTCTAAGTGAACTGTGCTCATTTGGCCTTGATTCGGCGCCCTTGCATTCATTCCTCCAGGAGAGAGAAGATAAGGCAGAAGAGAGTTGGCTTTGCTTCTCTAACCCAAACAATTAACAACCACTTGCTGTTGTTCAGCAAACTGGACTCTTCAAGGACAGCGTTATCATGGGTCTAATACAGAACTTTGCCATCTGACATGCACGAAGAGAGATAGACTCTGTGTGGACATGCTAATCTGTGTTTAGATTACATGAACATAACATCCATCCGTTGCCAGGAGACGCCCCTTTGTTGTACACCAGCAACTGATACATCCACACTGCACTCATTCATACTGATTACATACTGACTACACACACTGGTCTCTCTCTTTTGCTTTGTCAACGTGTGCATTGTAACTTGTCTGCTAAATGTGCATTGAGGTTTTTTTTTCTTGTAATCATAATCTGGCTCACTGAGCGCTATTCTGATAACTATGTTTTTTTTTCTCTTGCCTACTGTGTCATCCCCTACCCCTTCCCTCTTTACCCCCACTGTACTGATGAGGCGCCTTGATGGCAACCATGTCATTAGAAGCGCTTATCGATCGCATCTAATGTCAAGTCAAATTCCTCGTATGTTTTCAACATGCTTGGCAATAAAGTTCATTCTGATTCTGATTCTGATTCTGACTTTAGGTCCGACAATGTACCAGTGACCCTTACTCTCTGCGTCCTGTTGGTTAAGAAATCCAGAATCCAACCCACCAGATTATTGCTCAAGTCAAATTGCTGCAGGAGCCTTTCAACTAAGATATGAGGTTGGATTGTATTGAAGGCGGAGGAAAAGTCCACAAATAAAAGTCTGGTGTGTGTCCCATTAAAATCCAGATGTTTAAAAAGCATGTTAAACAGAGTGACAGTGGCATCCTCCACTCCTCTGTGAGGCCTGTAGACAAACTGCAGAGGATCCAATGCATGCTCAGTCTGCTTTAGGACCTCACATCTGACCAATTTTTCAAAAATTTTCATTAAAATTGAAGTCAAAGCGACTGGTCTAAAGTCGTTTACCGTTTTAGGACAGCTGGATTTTGGAATGGGAACAACCACGGCTTCTTTCCAGATCTTAGGCACATGTTGTGTCTGTAAGGACTTATTGAAAATGTAATGAAATATAGGACTCAGTTCATGTGCACAGGACTTTACCAAGCCCCCACATATATTATCAGGGCCCTGACTTTTGTTCACTTTTACAGCGCAGAACTCCCTTTTAACATCCTGCACCTCAATATTAAAGTGCTGATTGTCTTTGAGTTTCTGTTTCAAATCTTGGGTTTCAGTGCTAAAATCAAAGGAGTCAAAACGACCATAAAAACAATTAAGAGCATTAGCCAGCTCTGTGTCTGAATTAAAACCATCTAAAAGCACACAATTACTGCGCTCTGTGCTCTGGAGGCCTGCAATAGTTTTCATACTGGCCCAGGCTGAACCAAGTTTCTTTGCTGCCATCTTGCTTTCCAACTCTGATTTATAATTCTGTTTTGCTCTTAAAATTTCGGCCTTCAGCTCCTTTGTGGCAACCTGTAGCTCAGAAACAGACCCCTGTTTAAAGGCAAGTGCTTTCCTCTGTAAGCAGGATTTAACTGATTTTGTAACCCATGGTTTGTTGTTGGGATATATTTTGACACGTTTACGTGGAACAATCTTATTTTTACAGAAAGCCATGTATGAGCATGTGACATCCACCAAAGAGTCCAAATCATCCCAGCAGGCCAGTGTGAACATCTCCCAGTCTGTACAGTCAAAGCATTCCTGGAGGCTGTGCACTGAATCTTCTGTCCACACATCAATGTCTCTCATCTCCACCTTGCCTCTTCTGAGAGCAGTTTTATATGTGGGCAGCAAATGTACACAGTTGTGATCTGAGGATCCTAAAGGAGGAAGGGGGAGTGATTTATAGGCCCTCTCAATGGATCCATAGCACAGGTCCAATGTCTTTTTTCACCTGGTTGGGCAGGAGACATACTGATAAAAGTTTTTAAGGGTCTTCTTTAAAGAAACATGGTTGAAATCCCCAAGAATGAAGTTTGGCACCTCTGGAGAAATTGATTGCAGCTGCTGGATCACATCAAAGATGGTGCTGCAGGCAGAGTCAGCGTCTGCCCTTGGATGAATGTACACAGTTGTGATGAAAAGTTGGGGGAACTCGCGAGGCAAATAAAAGGGGCGTAGTGACACAGACAGCAGCTCCACATCAGGTGTACAGATGCGCTCTCTGACCATGACAGATGTGCAGTACTGCTTATTAATGTATAAACATACGCTGCCCCCCTGACGCTTCCCTGTTACCTCTTCCTGCCGATCCAAGCACAGCGGGGCTCCAAAGCTGTCAGTCCACAGGTCTGCATCTCGGTCATGCACAATAAGCCAAGATTCGGTGAAGGCAATGACGCAGCAGTTCTTAAAGTCCTTTAAGTAGTGTACATTCCCTTGAATTTCATCCACCTTGTTTCTCAGAGACTGTACATTCCCAAAAATCATAGAAGGGAGAGGAATGTTACCAAACTGACCTCTCCTCAGGTGCAATTTCACACCTCCACGTCTTCCGTGCCTCCTTCTGCCGTCTCTCTTTTCACCGCTATGTCCGTCTCTCAAAATAAAGTCCGGCAGTTGCGGCTTAGGCTCAGTCACAGCCGCTGCATCAACCATGTTTAAATGCAGCAACATGTCCCTGGAATAATGTATTCTGCCCACCATGGTGCCGAACTCGTTTACCTCATAGACAAAGAGCCGGAGGAAAAGTAGCAGCAATGCAAGAGAGGGAAGGAAGTCCATGTTGTAAGAACCAGGGAGCGCTTCGCCATACAGTCCACAAACACTCCAGGGCAGAAACGACACAGAGGATTTCGTAAAAACATATAAAAGTACATAAACACACACACACAGACGACATATTTTTTCACCAGCTGCCGGTCACTGCTTGCGCATGCACCCTCCAGGTAAGTCTATTTTCTAAAATTAAAGAGTCTTATTTAGCATTAAAAGTAATTTTCCTACATGTAAAGTTAATGTGTACATGAAAAACAACCCCCCTTTTTTTTTTACAGTGCACACATCTGGTTCTCTCTGGAGATGTTATCTTAAAGGAAAACATTTAGATGAGACAGCTGTTTGAGAAACATGTTCCTTAACAATGAATCAAACTTTATTACTTTGATTTTTATACTAACTGCAGCCAATCTTGAAGAGGTTACAACTAATGAGCCCATACTTGAAGCTACTGTACAACATCGGCACAGACATTTTTTCAAAGGATGATTGGCAGTGATGAAGAAATTGAATCGGTGAATTCCAAAAGGGCCCAAGTCCACACACGAAACCCAGATATTACATGTTTAATGAACTTTAAGAGACAAGCTATCTGATTATGTGCAAAAATGTCCCAAGTCAACTTTAATGCATTGACTATTCACAGCATTGTTTATGCATTGAGTGCAAGAGAGACCCAAGTCCAGGACTTGGGCCCTTCCTGCATGGATTAAACTTAAAGTCATATGTGGCAGCACCAGTCATCCAAGATGTTCAGAAATTGGTGAAATATCTTTCACCAGAGGCTCAGCAGTTCCTCAGTAATTTAACAGTTTGTGATGCTAGGCATGAAGATGAGTCTGACTTTGACGATTAGTTACCAGTAGATGGACCTCTATGTTAATCTGCCCACTTTTAGATGAAAATCTCATTTGCTGACAGTTATCAAAACAATAGTTTGAATATAAAGTGATCATAAAAGGTGTTCAAAACATGGCATAATAAAAAAAAACGTTTTCAACATGTGAGAAATAGATGTTATGCGCTTCTTTTCATACGTTCTTATTGTTTAATTCAAGAAGGGCCCAAGTCCAGGGACTTTAGTTTGCCAATCCTCCATCCATCCATCCATCCATCTTCTACCGCTTTTCCGGAGGTCCGGGTCGCGGAGGCAGCAGTTCAAGCAGAGAAGCCCAGACTTCCCTCTCCCCAGCCACCTGCTCCAGCTCTTCAGAGGGGATACCAAGGCGTTCCCAGACTAGCTGGGAGACATAGTCTCTCCACCGAGTCCTGGGTCTGCCCCGGGGTCTCCTCCCAGTGGGACGTGCCTGAAACACCTCAAGTGGGAGGCGTCCAGGAGGCATCCTAATCAGATGCCCATACCACCTCAACTGACTCCTTTCAATGTGGAGGAGCAGCGGTTCTACTCTGAGCCTCTCCCGAATGACTGAGCTCCTCACCCTATCTCTGAGGGTGAGTCCAGCAATCCTATGGAGAAAGCTCATTTCAGCCGCTTGTATCCGCGATCTCGTTCTTTCGGTCATTACCCAAAGCTCGTGACCATAGGTGAGAGTAGGAACGTAGATTGACTGGTAAATCGACAGCTTTGCCTTAGAACTAAGCTCCCTCTTCACCACAACAGACCGGTACAACGTCCGCATCACTGCAGATGCTGCTCCAATCCGTCTGTCGACCTCTCGCTCCATTTTCCCCTCACTCGTGAACAAGACCCCAAGATACTTAAACTCCTCCACTTGGGGTAGGAGCCTGTCCCCAACCCGGAGAGGACAATCCACCTTTTTCCGGCTGAGGACCATGGACTCGGACTTGGAGGTGCTGATTCTCATCCCAGCCGCTTCACACTCAGCGGCAAACCGTCCCAGCAAGAGCTGTAGGTCATTGCTGGATGAAGCCAACAGGACAACATCATCTGCAAACAACAGAGATGAGATCCTGTGGTCACCAAGCATGACATCCTCCATTCCCTGGCTGCGCCTAGAAATCCTGTCCATAAAAATTATGAACAGGACCGGTGACAAAGGGCAGCCCTGGCGGAGTCCAACTCTTACTGGGAATGACTCCGACCGAGTGTTGGCAATGCGAACTAAACTCTCACAACGGTCGTACAGAGACCGAATAGCTCGTAACAACAAGCCCGATACCCCATACTCCCAAAGCACCCCCCACAAAAATCCACGAGGGACGCGGTCAAATGCCTTCTCCAAGTCCACAAAACACATGTAAACTGGTTGGGCAAACTCCCACGAACCCTCAAGAATTCTCGAGAGGGTAAAGAGCTGGTCCGATGTGCCACGGCCAGGACGAAAACCACATTGCTCCTCCTGAATCCGAGGTTCGACCAACGGCCGGACTCTCCTCTCCAGTACCTTGGCATAGACCTTCCCAGGGAGGCTGAGGAGTGTGATCCCTCTAAAGTTGGAGCACACCCTCCGGTCCCCTTTTTTGAAGAGAGGAACCACCACCCCGGTTTGCCATGCCAAAGGCACTGCCCCCGACCTCCACGCAATGTTGCAGAGGCGTGTCAACCATGACAACCCAACAACATCCAGGGCCTTGAGGTACTCAGGGCGAATCTCGTCCACCCCCGGGGCCCGGCCACCAAGGAGATTTTTAACCACCTTGGCGACCTCAGCCCCTGTGATAGGCGAGTCATCCCCCTCGTCCCCAAACCCTACTTCCTCTGTGGAAGGCGTATCAGTGGGATTGAGGAGATCCTCGAAGTATTCCTTCCACCGCCCGACGATATCCCCAGTTGAAGTCAACAGTGTCCCATCCGCACCATACACAGTGTGGACGGGGAGCTGCTTTCCCCTCCTGAGCCGCCGAACAGTTTGCCAGAATCTCTTTGAAGCCGACCGAAAGTCTTGTTCCATGGCCTCACCGAACTCCTCCCATACCCGGATTTTTGCTTCAGCAACCACCCGAGCTGCACTCCGCTTGGCCTGCCGGTACACCTCAGCTGCTTCGGGAGTCCCACAAGCCAACCAAGCTTGATAGGACTCCTTCTTCAGCTTAATGGCCCCCCTCACCACTGGTGTCCACCACTTGGTTCGGGGGTTGCCACCACGAGATGCACCGACCACCTTGCGGCCGCAGCTCTGGGCTGCCGCTTCAACAACAGAGGTGGAGAACATGGCCCATTCAGACTCCATGTCTCCAGACTCCCTCGGAATGTGGTTGAAGTTCTTCCGGAGGTGGGAGTTGAAGACCTCCCGGACAGGGGCCTCAGCCAGACTCTCCCAGCACACCCTCACTATACGTTTGGGTCTACCAGGTCTGAATGGCTTCCTCCCCTGCCATCGGATCCAACTCACCACCAGGTGGTGATCAGTTGACAGCTCTGCACCTCTCTTTACTCAGGTGTCCAAGACATACGGTCGCAGGTCTGATGATACGATAACAAAATCGATCATCGATCTGCGGCCTAGGGTGTCCTGGTGCCAGGTGCACATATGGACACCCTTATGCTTGAACATGGTGTTCATTTGCCAATCCTCTGAAATTAAAAAAGTGAAATGCTTCATATTATAGCATTTCTAAGCTATGGCCTTGTGCTATATCTGAGTAAAGTATGAACCATCTGGCATAGACTACCTTTGAGATATGCAATTTATTTGATTTCCTGCAAAAACATATTTCTTGGACTTGAGCCCCTTTTGAATTCACCGATTCAATTATACCGGGATTAGGCATTCATCAACATAGCATAAAGGTTAGTAAAGTGTGGCCATAGTTTAGATCTGGTGATTTGTGTACTTTATATTCACGTGCATGTTGCTTTTTTTTTTCCTCTGCAGCACTGCAGTTTTCTGAACCTTCACCATGCTGAAGATGACATCAGCAACTTTGGAGCCTTACAACTCATGAAGATTTCATGCTAAAAATAAAGATAAAGCCAACTTTATTGTCATTCAATCCATACAGCGGAACAAAATTATTTTTCTCCTATCTACAATGGTAATCACATATAGAAACAGAGGGGTCACTGCCATGCAAGGTGCCGCCACAAGTTTTCCTCCTCCGTTCCATTATTGCTGAGCACCAAGCTGGATGGAAGGAAGTTCCATTTTTACATGGTATTCCAAATGACCCAGCCCGGATTTGAACCCAGGCCTTCTGGGTGTGGGGCAGATGCTCTACCAACTAGGCCACAAAGCTAAAGTACTTCCTGTCTCTATTTTTTCACAAAATTATTAATAATCCCAAAAGTTACATATATTCCAAACCTACACAGGATTTTTCCCAAATGTTGAAATAAATTCATTTGAAATATGTCTGAATACTAAAAATAGACAAAACAGAATGACTGTGTTGACATTTATTTAAAATTTCCATTAAAAACTGTCATGCGGTGGCCCTCGCGAGCCACCATAAGACTCCACACCGTCACCAGAGAGTTGTGCAAGAGTCTTTATTAACGGTGAAGTTATAATGATACAAGCTGCTGAGGCAATGACACCAACAAGTCTACACACACAGGGAGGAGTAAGGCTAAAAAGCTCACTCACAGGTCCACAGGAAGAGATGGTCACACCACAGACAGGCAATGTAGAATAAGTCCAAAGCATACGATCGCTCCGACGATCAGCGACGGACACTGCTGCAAAGATGCAGCCGTTAGCGTCGGTTTAAGACGCCTGCCGCTAACGACCGTAAATGCAGGACAGCTGTTCAGGTCTTGACAGCTGAGCGGAAGCCTCCCCGAGCACTGTCACAATAAGAGCTCGGAGAGCCGAAATGACAACGCCACTGTTGTGACAAGAATATTCCTGACAGGAATAGCCCGAGCGCAAATAACATTGGCGCTCGGGTCATAACAGTACCCCTCCCTCAAAGGCGGGCTCCGAACGCCTTGTAACACCCAGCCCCACCACAGGGTGAGTGAATGGAGGAACAGGCAAGGAGGGAGCGAAACAAATGCCAACAAGGCCCCAAAAAAACCCACATCCCCTGACATACCCATAATATTCCCACAGAAACAACGAAACAAATAGGACAAGAGTTACAATACATGGGGCACGACCATACAGAGCATAATTTACCTGACACAGAAACTTTTCCCACAGTAACCACAGACAAACTGTTTACCTCCAGAGTACGTGACTTCATGTGGTCTAAACTCATCTGAGTGAAGGTCTTTCCACACTGTTCACACACAAAAACTCTTAAATGTTATAGTGGATCAATTTATGCTCCCAAGTCCCCCAAGTGCACGAAAAACTCTGCCACTTCCACAAAAGAACTGTTTATCAAAAAAAAAAAAAAATAACAAACATCAGCCTCAAACACCAGGCTACCTATGAAAAACTACAAAATACATGCTATGACCCCTCAGGCAGGAAAGGGGGAGGAAAAAAAAGAAACAAAAAACATGCTACAAACATACATGAGGCAATATACTCATTCCGAATGACCTTACACCATATGGTCCAAACAGGGGATGACAGGTGGAGACCAAACGCCCCAGGCATAGTTCCAGCGGCCTCCCTGCGTCCGACGGCCCATGGGTAGTCACAGAAAACAGTACATGGTCGGGCGGCCTGCCCCAGTCCAGGCCCCGAGAGTCAAATCCTCTGGCGGCCGAACCAGGCCACCCAGTAACAAACACAGTTTATCGGGTGACCTACCCAAGGCGCCAAACCAGCGGAGCAGTTCCTCGGGTGGCCAACCCGCATCCCTCAGCCACCAGAACCGTGGAGGAATAGCGTGCGGTGGCCTGCCTGACGGAGAAACTACATGAGAGCGCCAGCCTGCAAGACGAAAACCTCCAACGGCCCCCAGCGCTGACGACCCCAGCTGGTGGCTCCTGAGAGGGGAATAATCATGATAATGGGTCCACATCACATCAGGCGGCGAAAGGTCTGCGGCTCCTCCACCGACCTCTGTCCACACCGATGCGACCGTTGCAGCTCCACCTGAATCGGATCCCAATTGGGTCACAGCCGCACCTGCGTCAGACCTCGATTGGACCTCATCGGACCCCGATTGGGTCACAGCCGCACCTGCGTCAGACCCTAATTGGACCTTGTCGGACCCCGATTGGGTCACAGCTGCACCTGCGTTGGACCCCCGCTGGATCTCGTCAGGCCCTGATTGGGTCACTGCTGCACCCGCGTTGGACCCCGATGGGATCACAGCAGCACCTGCGTCGGGCCCCGATTGGACCATGCCAGACCCCGACTGGACCTCGTCGGACCCCAATTGGGTCGCAGCCGCACCTGCGTTAGACCCCCGCTGGATCTCGTCAGGCCCCAATTGGGTCACCGCTGCATCCGCGTCGGACCCCGACTGGGTCACCTCAGCCCACGCGTCGTACCCCGACTGGGCCTGGACGGACCCCGACAAGAGGCTCAGAGGACAGGAGAGGGCCGGAATCAGTATCACCGACAGCGCCAGAGCCCAGCGAGACGAGCTCGAGCGCAGCGGACAGCCCTCGCTCGCCTCCCCGCGAGGCAGGTAAAAATGCTCTAACACACCACAAGGGAAACCAAAAGAGAGCACTTGCCTGCACTCGGGCTCTGGAGCCATCCAGGACTTCGTCAATCCAGGTTGAGGTAGAAGCTCGACGTCGGACTCCCACTCAGCTGCATCGGGCTCCGCAGCCAGCAAGATGGTCTCTGCAGCCGGATCTTCATGCGCTGTTGTCCACACCGGTAACCCGCACGGCGTGGCGGCAGGGGACCCTCGTCTCGCTGGCTCGGGCTGCTCCTCCGTGGAGACCTGGGGACGCTTGCTCGTCAGCTCAGGCGCCACACCGCAGTCCGCTCTTCTCCTCTGCCCAAAACGTGGCTGCAGGGACGGGATTATTTCAAGAGTTACAGGCCTCCTCCTCGTTCGACGGCGTGGACCTAACGCCGAGGGCCGCTCAATGGAGGAAAACACAGAGGCAGCAGGTTCAGTACAGATAACTACAGCTGGTGGTGGAAGCTCGGGGGGCTGCAAACCCCGAACCTCACCCCCAGGAGTCAGACAAGACAGATCACTATTATAAGTAGGGGAGTGAGCTTGAACTTGCCTGTCTCCCGGAGGGAGGATGGTGCCAGCTGTAGAGAACATTGCTCCTTCCCTCGCTCGCTGGATGGTAAGGGAGGACCCATGGACGGGGCTCGCCGAAGCAGGGACCTTGTCACTCACAGCAGCTGGAGAAGGCGTCGAGAATGAGGGAGTGACAGCCGAAGCGGGCCGGACACAACATGCTGAGAGGACAGCAGGGGGCAATGGCCGGGGAAGAGCGGCTGCAGGAATTCCCTCCTGACATGACGCCGAAGAGACAGCTGACTGGTTGACTGGGTCATTCCGGTGGTCCGGAACTGGATCCGGAACAGGAGCTTGATAAGATGTGCTCGGCCGCGGCGCCGACGTCTACGACGGCCCCCAGATGGTGCGAACTCAAGGAATGGATTGAGGACAGGATCGGGATCCCAAGGCGAAGAGCAGGAGTGCCTCCTCCTCTGCTTCTCACCGTAGTCCTCCTCCAGCATACGGAAGATGTCGCGTTGCGCGGCGATGTCAGCCCTCCTCGCGTCGACTTCAGGGTGGTCTGCGTAAAGGGAGGAAAGATGATTTAGAGAATCCTCAGCACTGTCCAGGTACCAGTGTATGCCGTGATTGTAGTCCAGGAGGGAAGCGGAGATGAGCATCTCATCCACATATTCCAGGACGTCCGTCAGCTCGTGGCTCGCACTCCGAGTGCGGCCCCTCTGCGACGGGATGCCTCCAGCCCACCGTACCAAGACAGGGAAAAAAGCGATGTCCAATAAAGCACTAACTCACTGGTGAAAAGCGTCTCGGGTTGGCGTCACCATAAACGCCGTTTTTTGGCAGCAGTGTACTGTCATGCGGTGGCCCTCGCGAGCCACCATAAGACGCCACACCGTCACCAGAGAGTTGTGCAAGAGTCTTTATTAACGGTGAAGTTATAATGATACAAGCTGCTGATGCAATGACACCAACAAGTCTACACACACAGGGAGGCGTAAGGCTAAAAAGCTCACTCACGGGTCCACAGGAAGAGACGGTCATACCACAGACAGGCAATGTAGAATGAGTCCAAAGCATACGATCGCTCCGACGATCAGCGACGGACACTGCTGCAAAGATGTAGCCGTTAGCATCGCTTTAAGAAGCCGGCCGCTAACGACCGTAAATGCAGGACAGCTGTTGAGGTCTTGACAGCTGAGCGGAAGCCTCCCCGAGCGCTGTCACAATAAGAGCTCGGAGAGCCGAAATAACAACGGCGCTGTCAAGACCTGACAGGAATAGCCCGAGCACAAATAACATTGGCGCTCGGGTCATAACAAAAACTGTCTGAAAAATTTCCCTCATGCTCTCTTCTGCAGGGTATTAATCTCTAGAGGTCAACCCAGAGTTTCAGAGTTCTGTCTTTAACCACTTCAGATAATTTACATGGACATTTAAGGTATTAAGCCATATGTGATATAGATAATCTGAAAATTATCTGACCTTCATGCAGCCAGAGTTTCAAACTATGTGGTCCACTTATGTACAAGTAGCTGCTAGATAGTCACATGATTAACCTTTTTTTAAATGGCTGACATGACCTTGCTAAAGGCCATTACATACTCCGCAAGAACAAAGAAATTTGTTCTTTTTCTTGAGGTGGCAAGAACAAGAACAAAGTTCTTTCTGGCCGCGACATTTCATTCTTCACAAGAAACTCATGTAGAACTCCTGGGAAATTAACATTTCTGACCAATTACACAACAGTTCTTGGACACCACATAAGAAGAATGTTCTGCCATGATAATGTGCCAAGAACAAACTGTAATAACTCCCAGACCAGGGCTGCAAGAACTAAATGATGTCATTTTGTTCTTGCAGCCCTGGGAGAGAGAAAAAAATGTTCTGTTCTTGCGGAGTATGTATAGGCCTTAAGGATGTCAACAATGCTTGTAATCTTGCAAATTCAAGAGTTGAATACTGTATAGCCGCAAGCAGCAATCATCAGGTTCTCAGCAGCTTCAAGGTTTTGTTCTGTTTACCAACAGCATTTACAACCTCAGGTGAAGCACACTTTACATTGTGAAATGCACAAGACAGGTATGATGGCATTCAATCAAGGAACCTCTAGAATACCATATTTAGTCCTTAATCCACTGCAGCACCAGACTATTTCAGATGACAACTTTACATAATCAACCCAAATTGTGCTACTGACAAGACACAAATCAGGGTTCCTCCTTTCATGAAACCCCCTTTTGTAAGCTCGTTTTAAGGAGAAAACCTTATATGCATTATTGTTTTCTATCCATTTAGATTATACAGCTCTTAAAAAAAAATTAAGAGACCACTACAACATCTTTCCTAAATTATCATTTCTACATGTATGGCGACCATTCAATTTGAGTATCTGTTGAATTCCAACACAAGGACACCTCAGTCTTAAGGAGCTACTGATTAGGTCATCATCTAAGCGCTGTAAAACGTGAAAGCTATGAATAATAATTGGTTATTTCACAAATACAGATTTGAGTTCTTACTAAGTTAAAACTTAAGTATGGAGTCGTCTACGCTTACATCACAGATCGCATGAACTTAGCCGCAGAGCAAGGTGCAAGCAATCCCCATTCTCAATGTATTTCAATGGAAATGTAAGCTACATTTAAACAAGGGATATGCCGAAATGGTGTACAGTTGGCTCAAGTAGGCATCATAATCTTATGATACATGATAATGTCAAGAAGAAACATAAGTTTTTTTTAGATTCCTATTGGCCTGCAAAGGTTACCAAAGGAGGATATTGTGGCCCAATGCCCGACAAAGGAGAATGCCTTTTTGTCATGTACTGAGTTTGGGATATCCCACCAAACTCAGTTTCATTACTTCCCTGTTTAGTCATACTTATCTGCCGTGTGGTTATTCCTGTGAGTTCTATGTCGCCTTCGGGTTTCCTTGTGTTGATCTGTATCTCTTCCCGGTATTTACGTTCTGTTGCCATTTTCCTTTTATGTTTGATTGCTGCAGTTGTTATGTATTATTTAGGATGTCATTTTATTTTTGTGTTTCCTGTGTTTCCCTTTTCAATTTTGACAATGGTCAGGGTTGTGTAGTCTCATATGGGCGTGCCCTGTCGTTTGTCAAACTGCCAGCTGCCCCTCCCTCACCTGTCACCGTCAGCCACTCTTCCTCATTATCATTACCAGCTGTGTCGTTGTTAATTGATGCTGCTTCCCTTACTCAGGTCAGCCCACATCTCTCTTTCATTGTAATCAGGTTGTTCCCGATTTAAAGAAGATTGTTTTTCAACTTCATTGTTGCTGTGTCATCATCACTTTAAAGGACTAAGTTGACTCCTTGTTGTTATTTCATAGTTTGTTCACTTTGCATTTGTTTCTGTTTTTGCCAAATAAACACACAGACTCACAAACCAGTGACTGGGTTGTTTTATCCCTCTGTGCACCGTGTAGAGGCACACCTATGACAGTAGACAATGACCAGGTGTCAACCTAGCTGCTGTGAGTTTCGTGTATTTTTTCACATTTGTGTTTTTTCACCCACCTGTGGTTCTGGAGCACATCATGGCCCGGGCTCACCGACCTCGACGGAACAAAGGAGGGTTGGCAGCAGGGATTCCTACCCTGGAAGAGGAATGTGTGGCGGACTTTATCCAGTGTTTTGTGGATGAAGTCCTCGCCACCCACGGTCCCAAGAAAACATTGGAGAGCTTGAATGGAGCAATGTTAATTTTTGAGGCACACCCTGGGCTCTGGAGATATTCCCAATATGCGGTGCTTCTGTCCAAAGTCTCCCCGCTTCAGTGCTCCTTCCCCAGACTGACGATAGGGGCGTCTTCCGCTGAACCGAAGACGTCGCGGAGGTGCTCACATGGGCAGAAGCTCTCCACCTCTCCCGGTCCACCTACTCCCGCTCCACCATAGCAACGTCATCTCTCCACTGTGCGCCGGAGGAATCCTCCCGCCTCCTCAGCAGCCATTCTCCCAACGCCAAGACTGAAGCCTTCCTCAGCAGTGAAGCCTTCCTCCCCTTCTTCTCTGGCTGAATTGCCAGCTTCTTCCAGGTCTGCAGCAGCTGTTCCCTGCTCCATTTCAGTGCCCTCTCCTGCTGCCAAGAGGATTTCTTTTTGTTCACAGGCAACCTCTGTCTCTGTGATTGCTGAAGTAGCTCCTCAACAATCCTCAGGGGGGCCTACACTCATCATAGCCAAGGAGGGAGATGACATAACGCCTGCTGCAGTGGACAACAGCAAACTCTGTTGAGACAGGCAAATTTCATTTCAACCTATCTCTACTAATGATGATATGCCTTGTGTGCTTCACGGTAGAGAGGCTCAGTATATGCAGTCTCCTAAATCCTCACTATTTGGTGCAGTAACTATTTGCTCATCTGCTTTCTCCATGTTCCCTCCATCTGTTTCTGAGTGCCCGCCGGTCACAGAACCGAGCCACCGGATGAGAGACGACCTTGTGGCCCTGGAAGCTCCACCTCTAGTGCCAGCACGGAGCCGACCCCCAGCTGACGAGCCTCCTGCTTGGTTTTCCTCATCTCGGTGTCCTGAGACTGCAACCACCATCATGCCTGCTGTGCAGGTCACTGCAGCAGAGTCAGCACTGGAGCTGGACCTCCAACAGACTGGGCCCAAGATGTCGTCATCCACCGGATCGATGGAGTCCTGGACGGCGGTGGAGTTCGAGTTCAGGCGAGTGAGCTCCTTTGGTTTTCTCTTCTCTGCCTTGGAGAAATCTTGCCTGGGTCTTGGTGAGGGGAGTAAGGTGCAGCCACACGCTGCACCTGGGCTCACCTCGCTGGACTCCGCCGCTGCTGGTGACCCTGATTCTCCTCCTGTGTGTTTCTCTGAGCCTTCCCCCAGGGTCACCGGACACGATCCAGCACAACCTGAGGACTCTGAAGATCCAGGTTCGCCACCCAAGGTCACTCAGGGTCCAACTTCTACTGTGGGTGCAGCCATGGCCCAGCTGGGGTCCACCGTGGGTACAGCCATGACCAAGTCGGGGTCCACCGTGGGGGCAGCTGTGGCCCTGCCAGAGTCCACCGTGGGTGTAGCCATGGCCCAGCCGGGGTCCACCATGGGTGCTGCTGAGCTCCAGCCAGGAGGCACCATGGGTGCAGCTAAGCTCCAGCCTGGAGCCACCGCGGGTGCAGCTAAGCCCAAGCCCTTAGCCACCGCGGGGGCGGCAAATCTCCAGCCCGGAGCCACCGCGAGTGCGGCTAAGCTCTGGTCCGGAGCCACCACGGGTGCTACTCCTCCCCAGTCTGAGGTCACTGAGAGTGTGGTGGCCTCTTCTCGTCCTCAGCCAGACGTCATCGGGGCCCACCCTCCTCCTCGAACTGATTACATCATGGTTCCTTCCTCCTCACTGCCAGACGCCGTCATGGTTCCTTCCTCCTCACTGCCGGACGCCATTGTGGTTCCTTTCTCTTCGCTGCCGGACACGTCGTGGTTCCCTCCTTCTTCTCGCCGCCAGACGATGCCGGGGCTCTCCATCTTAATCTCGCCTCCTCAGTTGTGGATCTCTCTCTGGGGGAGCTGCCTCCCGGGCCACCTCGCCTATGCTAATGGATTAAAAACTCAGGCCAGCTGTCCGGTGTACTGTGCCGCTGGGTTGGGTAGCCACTTTTTCCTGGCAGGCTACCTAAACCATTCCACCTGGCTGGCCGGCCGGCCTGGGACTTTGGTAGGCCACCTGACTGGGTGCACCAAACCATCCGCTGGGCCTGGGACTCTGGGTGGCCTCCCGTGCCTTCCTGCCTCTGGACTTGGGGGGGGGGGGTTCTGTCATGTACTGAGTTTGGGATTTCCCCAAAACTCAGTTTCATCACGTTCCTGTTTATTCATACTTTTCTGCCGTGTGGTTATTCCTGTGAGATCCATGTTGACTTTGGGTTTCCTTGTGTTGATCTGTATCTGTTCCTGGTATTTAGGTTCTGTTGCCATTTTTCTGTTGTGTTTGATTTCTGAAGTTGTTATGTATAACTTTGAATGTCATTTTATTTTTGTTTCCTGTGTTTCCCTTTTCAATTTTGACAGCGGAAAGGGTTATGCAGTCTCATATGGACATGCCCTGTCGCTTGTCAAACTTCCAGCTGCCCCTCCCCCACTTGTCACTGTCAGCCACTCTTCCTCATTATCATTACCAGCTGTGCCCAATTGTTAGTTGTTGCTACCTTCCGTTACTCAGGTCAGCCCACATCTGTCTTTCATTGTAATCAGGTTCTTCCCGATTTAAAGAAGATTGTTTTTCATTTTTATTGTCACTGTCTCATTGTCTCTTTAAAGGACTGCTTCTCCCTTGTTTCCGCCAGAGCCCTACCTCGCTCTGGCGTGCCATCTTTGTAAGTTGATTCCTCGTTGTTATTTCAAAGTTTGTTCACTTTGCACTTGTTTTTGTTTTTTCCAAATAAACGCACAGACTCAAAGTCCAGCGATTGGGTTGGTTTTTTTTTTCCCCTCTGTGTGCCTCGTAGAGCCGCACCTATGACACTTTTCATAATGGCATGCGGAGGCTGAGGGATGATATGAGCCACGTTTCTGTCTGTTCTGACCACTTTGTCACAGGTATGTCTATTTTCTAAAATTAAAGAGTCTTATTTAGCATTAAAAGTAATTTTCCTACATGTGAAGTTAATTTGTACATGAAAAACAACCCTTTTTTTTTTTACAGTGCACACATCTGGTTCTCTCTGGAGATGTTTTCTTAAAAGAAAACATTTAGACGAGACAGCTGTTTGAGAAACATTTTCCTTAACAATGAATCAAACTTTTTTACTTTGATTTTTATACTAACTGCAGCCAATCTTGAAGAGGTTAGAGCTAATGAGCCCATACTTGAAGCCAGTTTAGCTGAGAAGCCTGAGAAGGATGCAGCTGTACAACATCGCCACAGATATTTTTTTCAAAGGATGATTGGCGATGATGAAGAAATTATACCGGGGTTAGGCATTCATCAACGTAGCATAAAGGTTAGTAAAGTGTGGCCATAGTTTAGATCTGGTCATTTGTGTACTTTATATTCATGTGCATGTTGCTTTTTTTTTTTCCTCTGCAGCACTGCAGTTTTCTGTACCTTCACCATGCTGAAGATGACATCAGCAACTTTGGAGCCTTACAGCTCATGAAGTTTTCACGCTAAAAAATAAAGATAAAGCCAACTTTATTGTCATTCAATCCATACAGCAGAACAAAATTATTTTTTCTCCTATCTACAATGGTAATCACATATAGAATCAGAGGGGTCACTGCCATGCAAGGTGCCGCCACAAGTTTTCCTCCTCCGTTCCATTATTGCTGAGCACCAAGCTGGATGGAAGGAAGTTCCATTTTTACATGGTATTCCACATAACCCAGCCCGGATTTGAACCCAGGCCTTCTGGGTGTGGGGCAGATGCTCTACCAACTAGGCCACAAAGCTACAATACTTCCTGTCTCTATTTTTTCACAAAATTATTAATAATCCCAAAAGTTACATGCATTCCAAACCTACATAGTATTTTTCCCAAATGTTGAAATAAATTCATTTGAAATGTGTCTGAATACTAAAAATAGACAAAACAGAAAGACTGTGTTGACATTTAATTAAAATTTCTATTAAAAACAGTCTGAAAAATTTCCCTCATGGTCTCTTCTGCAGGGTATTAATCTCTAGAGGTCAACC
The DNA here is from genome assembly GCA_020510985.1 of Pholidichthys leucotaenia. Lineage (NCBI taxonomy): Eukaryota > Metazoa > Chordata > Actinopteri > Cichliformes > Pholidichthyidae > Pholidichthys > Pholidichthys leucotaenia. The sequence goes on along the minus strand of CM035846.1, from coordinate 87,057,540 downwards.
CAGAGTTTCAGAATTCTGTCTTTAACCACTTCAGATAATTTACATGGACATTTACGGTATTAAGCCATATGTGATATAGATAATCTGAACATTATCTGATCTTCATGCAGCCAGAGTTTCAAACTATTTGGTCCACTTATATACAAGTAGTTGCCATGGCGGTCGCTGGTCCGTCATCATCATCCTCAGCTGCGCACACACCGGTAGGTGATAATCAATGGGCTTTAAAAGCCAGAACCCCAGACTGCTCTGCACGGAGTCGTCTGTCGCCTTTGCCCAGCAATGTGCCGAGGATACGACCTCAAGCCAGAGCCAAAGCCAAGCCATCGCATCAAGCCACGTCAAGTAAGCAACCTCTACACTCATCCTCTCCCAGCCTTTTCCCCTGTGCACAGGTGGACCTCCCTGGCGGCAGACTAACCTCCCCAGCTGACAGGACGCCATCTCCTCCACCTCGGAGTTCCTCCTCACCTACTCATCGTCGAGCACCACGAGCACCATGCCGCACGGGCACTCGGAGCCAGCAGTATTCTCTCTGTGGCGCCTGCAAGGTTGCCAGGTCGCCACAGGAAACGCTCAGCTCCAGTGACCAGACAGCCACGCACTCATTCACTCATTTAATAAAGAATAATTGTCTTCTATCTACTCGTGTTAGCGTCTGTCTCCTAGGTCCCTAACCATGTCAGTAGTTCCTAGATAGTTACATGATAAACCTTTTTTTAAATGCCTGACATGACCTTACTAAAGGCCATTACATACTCCGCAAGAACAAAGAAATTTGTTCTTTTTCTTGAGGTGGCAAGAACAAGAACAAATTTCTTTCTGGCCGTGACATTTCATTCTTCACAAGAAACTCATGTAGAACTCCTGGGAAATTAACATTTCTGACCAAATACACAACAGTTCTTGGACACCACATAAGAAGAATGTTCTGCCATGATAATGTGCCAAGAACAAACTGCAATAACTCCCAGACCAGGGCTGCAAGAACTAAATGATGTCATTTTGTTCTTGCAGCCCTGGGAGAGAGAAAAAAATGTTCTGTTCTTGCGGAGTATGTATAGGCCTTAAGGATGTCAACAATGTTTGTCATCTTGCAAATTCAAGAGTTGAATACTGTATAGCCGCAAGCAGCAATCATCAGGTTCTCAGAAGCTTCAAGGTTTTGTTCTGTTTACCAACAGCATTTACAACCTCAGGTGAAGCACACCTTACATTGTGAAATGCACAAGACAGGTATGATGGCATTCAAACCAGGAACCTCTAGAATATCACATTTAGACCTTAATCCACTGCAGCACCAGACTATTTCAGCTGACAACTTTACATAATCAACCCAAATTGTGCTACTGACAAGACACAAATCAGGGTACCTCCTTTCATGAAATCCCCTTTTGTAAGCTCGTTTTAAGGAGAAAACCATATATGCATTATTGTTTTCTATCCATTTAGATTATACGGCTCAGGAAAAAAATTAAGAGACCACTACAACATCTTTCCTAAATTATCATTTCTACATGTATGGCGACCATTCAATTTGAGTATCTGTTGAATTCCAACACAAGGACACCTCAGTCTGCTTAAGGAGCTACTGATTAGGTCATCATCTAAGCGCTGTAAAACGTGAAAGCTATGAATAATAATTGGTTATTTCACAAATACAGATTTGAGTTCTTACTAAGTTAAAACTTAAGTATGGAGTCGTCTACGCTTACGTCACAGATCACATGAACTTAGCCTTAGCGGCAGAGCAAGGGGCAGGCAATACCCATTCTCAATGTATTTCAATGGAAATGTAAGCTACATTTAAACAAGGGATATGCCGAAATGGTGTACAGTTGGCTCAAGTAGGCATCACAATCTTATGATAGATGATAATGTCAAGAAGAAACATACATTTTTTTAGATTCCTATTGGCCAGCAAAGGTTACCAAAGGAGGATATTGTGGCCTAATGCCCGCCAAAGGAGAATGCCTTTTTGTCACGTACTGAGTTTGGGATTCCCCCCCAAACTCAGTTTCATCACTTCCCTGTTTATTCATACTTATCTGCCGTGTGGTTATTCCTGTGAGTTCTATGTCGCCTTCGGGTTTCCTTGTGTTGATCTGTATCTCTTCCCGGTATTTACGTTCTGTTGCCATTTTCCTTTTGTGTTTGATTGCTGCAGTTGTTATGTATTATTTAGGATGCCATTTTATTTTTGTGTTTCCTGTGTTTCCCTTTACAATTTTGACAGTGGTCAGGGTTGTGTAGTCTCATATGGGCGTGCCCTGTCGTTTGTCAAACTGCCAGCTGCCCCTCCCTCACCTGTCACCGTCAGCCACTCTTCCTCATTATCATTACCAGCTGTGCTGTTGTTAATTGTTGCTGCTTCCCTTACTCAGGTCAGCCCACATCTCTCTTTCATTGTAATCAGGTTGTTCCTGATTTAAAGAAGATTGTTTTTCAACTTCATTGTTGCTGTCTCATCATCACTTTAAAGGACTAAGTTGACTCCTTGTTGTTATTTCATAGTTTGTTCACTTTGCATTTGTTTCTGTTTTTGCCAAATAAACAAACAGACTCACAAACCAGCGTCTGGGTTATTTTATCCCTCCGTGCACCGTGTAGAGGCACACCTATGACAGTAGACAATGACCAGGTGTCAACCTAGCTGCTGTGAGTTTCGTGTATTTTTTCACAGTTGTGTTTTTTCACCCACCTGTGGTTCTGGAGCGCATCATGGCCCGGGCTCACCGACCTCGACGGAACAAAGGAGGGTTGGCAGCAGGGATTCCTACCCTGGAAGAGGAATGGGTGGCGGACTTTATCCAGTGTTTTGTGGATGAAGTCCTCGCCACCCTCGGTCCCAAGAAAACCTTGGAGAGCTTGAATGGAGCAATGTTAATTTTCGAGGCACACCCTGGGCTCTGGAGATATTCCCAATATGCGGTGCTTCTGTCCAAAGTCTCCCCGCTTCAGTGCTCCTTCCCCAGACTGACGATAGGGGCGTCTTCCGCTGAACCGAAGACGTCGCAGAGGTGCTCACATGGGCAGAAGCTCTCCACCTCTCCTGGTCCACCTACTCCCGCTCCACCATAGCAACGTCATCTCTCCACTGTGCGCCGGAGGAATCCTCCCGCCTCCTCAGCAGCCATTCTCCCAACGCCAAGACTGAAGCCTTCCTCAGCAGTGAAGCCTTCCTCCCCTTCTTCTCTGGCTGAATTGCCAGCTTCTTCCAGGTCTGCAGCAGCTGTTCCCTGCTCCATTTCAGTGCCCTCTCCTGCTGACAAGAGGATTTCTTTTTGTTCCCCGGCGACCTCTGTCTTTGTGATTGCTGAAGTAGCTCCTCAACCATCCTCAGGGGGGCCTACACTCATCATAGCCAAGGAGGGAGATGACATAACGCCTGCTGCAGTGGACAACAGCAAACTCTGTTGAGACAGGAAAATTTCATTTCAACCTATCTCTACTAATGATGATATGCCTTGTGTGCTTCACGGTAGAGAGGCTCAGTATATGCAGTCTCCTGAATCCTCACTATTTGCTGCAGTAACTATTTGCTCATCTGCTTTCTCCATGTTCCTTCAATCTGTTTCTGAGTGCCTGCCGGTCACAGAACCGAGCCACCGGATGAGAGTGGACCTTGTGGCCCTGGAAGCTCCACCTCTAGTGCCAGCACGGAGCCGACCCCCAGCTGACGAGCCTCCTGCTTGGTTTTCCTCATCTGGGTGTCCTGAGACTACAACCACCATCATGCCTGCTGTGCAGGCCACTGCAGCAGAGTCAGCACTGGAGCTGGACCTCCAACAGACTGGGCCCAAGATGTCGTCATCCACCGGATCGATGGAGTCCTGGACGGCGGTGGAGTTCGAGCTCAGGCGAGTGAGCTCCTTTGGTTTTCTCTTCTCTGCCTTGGAGAAATCTTGCCTGGCTCTTGGTGAGGGGAGTAAGGTGCAGCCACACGCTGCACCTGGGCTCACCTCGCTGGACTCCGCCGCTGCTGGTGACCCTGATTCTCCTCCTGTGTGTTTCTCTGAGCCTTCCCCCAGGGTCACCGGACATGATCCAGCACAACCTGAGGACTCTGAAGATCCAGGTTCGCCACCCAAGGTCACTCAGGGTCCAACTTCTACTGTGGGTGCAGCCATGGCCCAGCTGGGGTCCACCGTGGGTACAGCCGTGACCAAGTCGGGGTCCACCGTGGGGGCAGCTGTGGCCCTGCCGGGGTCCTCCGTGGGTGTAGCCATGGCCCAGCCGGGGTCCACCGTGGGTGCTGCTGAGCTCCAGCCAGGAGGCACCATGGGTGCAGCTAAGCTCCAGCCTGGAGCCACCGCGGATGCAGCTAAGCCCAAGCCCTTAGCCACCGCGGGGGCGGCAAATCTCCAGCCTGGAGCCACCGTGAGTGCCCCTAAGCTCTGGTCCGGAGCCACCACGGGTGCTACTCCTCCCCAGTCTGAGGTCACTGAGAGTGTGGTGGCCTCTTCTCGTCCTCAGCCAGACGTCATCGGGGCCCACCCTCCTCTTCGAACTGATTACATCATGGTTCCTTCCTCCTCACTGCCAGACGCCGTCATGGTTCCTTCCTCCTCACTGCCGGACGCCATTGTGGTTCCTTTCTCTTCGCTGCCGGACACGTCGTGGTTCCCTCCTTCTTCTCGCCGCCAGACGATGCCGGGGCTCTCCATCTTAATCTCGCCTCCTCAGTTGTGGATCTCTCTCTGGGGGAGCTGCCTCCCGGGCCACCTCGCCTATGCTAATGGATTAAAAACTCAGGCCAGCTGCCCGATGTACTGTGCCGCTGGGTTGGGTAGCCACTTTTCCCTGGCAGGCTACCTAAACCATTCCACCTGGCTGGCCAGCCGGCCTGGGACTTTGGTAGGCCACCTGACTGGGTGCACCAAACCATCCGCTGGGCCTGGGACTCTGGGTGGCCTCCCGTGCCTTCCTGCCTCTGGACTTGGGGGGGGGGGGGGGGGGGGTTCTGTCATGTACTGAGTTTGGGATTTCCCCAAAACTCAGTTTCATCACGTTCCTGTTTATTCATACTTTTCTGCCGTGTGGTTATTCCTGTGAGATCCATGTTGACTTTGGGTTTCCTTGTGTTGATCTGTATCTGTTCCTGGTATTTAGGTTCTGTTGCCATTTTTCTGTTGTGTTTGATTTCTGAAGTTGTTATGTATAACTTTGAATGTCATTTTATTTTTGTTTCCTGTGTTTCCCTTTTCAATTTTGACAGCGGAAAGGGTTATGCAGTCTCATATGGACATGCCCTGTCGCTTGTCAAACTTCCAGCTGCCCCTCCCCCACTTGTCACTGTCAGCCACTCTTCCTCATTATCATTACCAGCTGTGCCCAATTGTTAGTTGTTGCTACCTTCCGTTACTCAGGTCAGCCCACATCTGTCTTTCATTGTAATCAGGTTCTTCCCGATTTAAAGAAGATTGTTTTTCATTTTTATTGTCACTGTCTCATTGTCTCTTTAAAGGACTGCTTCTCCCTTGTTTCCGCCAGAGCCCTACCTCGCTCTGGCGTGCCATCTTTGTAAGTTGATTCCTCGTTGTTATTTCAAAGTTTGTTCACTTTGCACTTGTTTTTGTTTTTTCCAAATAAACGCACAGACTCAAAGTCCAGCGATTGGGTTGTTTTTTTTTCCCCTCTGTGTGCCTCGTAGAGCCGCACCTATGACACTTTTCATAATGGCATGCGGAGGCTGAGGGATGATATGAGCCACGTTTCTGTCTGTTCTGACCACTTTGTCACAGGTATGTCTATTTTCTAAAATTAAAGAGTCTTATTTAGCATTAAAAGTAATTTTCCTACATGTAAAGTTAATTTGTACATGAAAAACAACCCTTTTTTTTTTTACAGTGCACACATCTGGTTCTCTCTGGAGATGTTTTCTTAAAGGAAAACATTTAGACGAGACAGCTGTTTGAGAAACATTTTCCTTAACAATGAATCAAACTTTTTTACTTTGATTTTTATACTAACTGCAGCCAATCTTGAAGAGGTTAGAGTTAATGAGCCCATACTTGAAGCTATTTTAGCTGAGAAGCCTGAGAAGGATGCAGCTGTACAACATCGCCACAGACATTTTTTCAAAGGATGATTGACAATCATGAAGAAATTATACCGGGGTTAGGCATTCATCACCGTAGCATAAAGGTTAGTAAAGTGTGGCCATAGTTTAGTTCTGGTCATTTGTGTACTTTATATTCATGTGCATGTTGCTTTTTTTTTCCTCTGCAGCACTGCAGTTTTCTGCACCTTCACCATGCTGAAGATGACATCAGCAACTTTGGAGCCTTACAGCTCATGAAGTTTTCACGCTAAAAAATAAAGATAAAGCCAACTTTATTGTCATTCAAACCATACAGCAGAACAAAATTATTTTTTCTCCTATCTACAATGGTAATCACATATAGAATCAGAGGGGTCACTGCCATGCAACGTGCCGCCACAAGTTTTCCTCCTCCGTTCCATTATTGCTGAGCACCAAGCTGGATGGAAGGAAGTTCCATTTTTACATGGTATTCCACATGACCCAGCCCGGATTTGAACCCAGGCCTTCTGGGTGTGGGGCAGATGCTCTACCAACTAGGCCACAAAGCTACAGTACTTCCTGTCTCTATTTTTTCACAAAATTATTAATAATCCCAAAAGTTACATATATCCCCAACCTACATAGGATTTTTCCCAAATGTTGAAATAAATTCATTTAAAATGTGTCTGAATACTAAAAATAGACAAAACAGAATGACTGTGTTGACATTTATTTAAAATTTCCATTAAAAACAGTCTGAAAAATTTCCCTCATGGTCTCTTCTGCAGGGTATTAATCTCTAGTTGTCAACCCAGAGTTTCAGAGTTCTGTCTTTAACCAATTCAGATAATTTACATGGACATTTATGGTATTAAGCCATATGTGATATAGATAATCTGAAAATTATCTGATCTTCATGCAGCCAGAGTTTCAAACTATGTGGTCCACTTATATACAAGTAGTTGTCATGGCGGCCGCTGGTCCGTCATCATCATCCTCAGCTGCGCACACACCGGTAGGTGATAATCAATGGGCTTTAAAAGCCAGAACCCCAGACTGCTCTGCACGGAGTCGTCTGTCGCCTTTGCCCAGCAATGCGCCGAGGATACGACCTCAAGCCAGAGCCAAAGCCAAGCCATCGCATCAAGCCACGTCAAGTAAGCAACCTCTACACTCATCCTCTCCCAGCCTTTTCCCCTGTGCACAGGTGGACCTCCCTGGCGGCAGACTAACCTCCCCAGCTGACAGGACGCCATCTCCTCCACCTCGGAGTTCCTCCTCACCTACTCATCGTCGAGCACCACGAGCACCATGCCGCACGGGCACTCGGAGCCAGCAGTATTCTCTCTGTGGTGCCTGCAAGGTGGCCAGGTCTCCGCAGGAAATGCTCAGCTCCAGTGACCAGACAGCCACGCACTCATTCACTCATTTAATAAAGAATAATTGTCTTCTATCTACTCGTGTTAGCGTCTGTCTCCTAGGTCCCTAACCATGTCAGTAGTTCCTAGATAGTTACATGATTAACCTTTTTTTAAATGCCTGACATGACCTTACTAAAGGCCATTACATACGCCACAAGAACAAAGAAATTTGTTCTTTTTCTTGAGGTGGCAAGAACAAGAACAAATTTCTTTCTGGCCGTGACATTTCATTCTTCACAAGAAACTCATGTAGAACTCCTCCTGGGAAATTAACATTTCTGACCAAATGCACAACAGTTCTTGGACACCACATAAGAAGAATGTTCTGCCATGATAATGTGCCAAGAACAAACTGCAATAACTCCCAGACCAGGGCTGCAAGAACTAAATGATGTCATTTTGTTCTTGCAGCCCTGGGAGAGAGAAAAAAATGTTCTGTTCTTGCGGAGTATGTATAGGCCTTAAGGATGTCAACAATGTCTGTCATCTTGCAAATTCAAGAGTTGAATACTGTATAGCCGCAAGCAGCAATCATCAGGTTCTCAGAAGCTTCAAGGTTTTGTTCTGTTTACCAACAGCATTTACAACCTCAGGTGAAGCACACCTTACATTGTGAAATGCACAAGACAGGTATGATGGCATTCAAACCAGGAACCTCTAGAATATCACATTTAGACCTTAATCCACTGCAGCACCAGACTATTTCAGCTGACAACTTTACATAATCAACCCAAATTGTGCTACTGACAAGACACAAATCAGGGTACCTCCTTTCATGAAATCCCCTTTTGTAAGCTCGTTTTAAGGAGAAAACCATATATGCATTATTGTTTTCTATCCATTTAGATTATACGGCTCAGGAAAAAAATTAAGAGACCACTACAACATCTTTCCTAAATTATCATTTCTACATGTATGGCGACCATTCAATTTGAGTATCTGTTGAATTCCAACACAAGGACACCTCAGTCTGCTTAAGGAGCTACTGATTAGGTCATCATCTAAGCGCTGTAAAACGTGAAAGCTATGAATAATAATTGGTTATTTGGTGACCTACGACAAACCATGGCCGGTGATGGCGAGCTTTCCGCACCGGACTCTTCAGGAGCCAACCGGGTTAACGCAGCTACCACACTACAGCTGCCCGATTTCTGGCAACATAACCCGCGCTCCTGGTTTACCACTGTGGAGGCGCAGTTCCACCTTCGGGGAATCTCAGCGGACGCAACGAGGTTCTACCATGTCGTCGCGAAGCTGGACAGCCTCACAGTGCAGCGGGTGGAGAGCCTGACCAACCACCCGCCCCAAGACGACAAGTATGGCGCACTGAAAGCCGCCCTCATTCGAGCTTTCACTCCCTCGCTGGGGGAGCGAGCAGAGAAGCTCCTGGCGCTGACAGAAGGGGAACCAGACAGGCCGGCAGATCTGATGGCGAAGATGATGAGCCTGAGAGGCGAGGATGACGACAGCTTTATCTTCGCCCACCTCTTCCTCAGAACGCTCCCGCCAGCAGTGAGAGTCACCCTGGCCAGCTCACAGCCACTCAGCAACTGTGACTACCACGAGCTGGGCCAGGAGGCGCAGTGGCTTGTCAACGCCCATAGACGGCACGCAGCCACGACGGCAGCGGCAGAGCTGAACGCACCCCTGCGAGACGAGGGGAGACCAGAGGCTGCAGCACCGGATCCACTGACATCGGCAGCGGCAGAGGCCAGGAGAAGCGGAGCTGACAACACCCTCTGTTTCTACCATCGACGCTTCGCCGAGAGAGTGCGCAGATGCGCCCCACCGTGCCGGTACCAGTGCCAGGGAAACGCCAAGACCGAGAGCAGGTAGCAGCTGCGACTCTCGGCATGAAGAACAAGCTGCTTTTCGTGACAGACGCAAATTCAGGGAAAGAATTCCTGGTGGACACAGGCTCCCAGCTAAGTTTTGTCAAGCCTGCCTACGCGGACATGCTGACGCCTGCCAGCGGACCCCTGGTGTTAGCGGCGAACGGCTCCACGATCAAAACCTATGGGGAGAAGATGCTCCTCCTATCCCTCCACGGGCGCACCTTCGAGTGGACCTTCGTTGTAGCCGCAGTTAGCAACAACATGCTAGGTGCTGACTTTTTATGCTCAAACAGTTTGTTAGTTGATCTTGCTAATAGACGTATTGTAAATGCACAGTCTTTCTACTCTATCTCCTGCACAGCTCGGGTGGCCCTGCCTTCTGCACATCCCAATGTCACAGCTGTGGGTGGTAAGTTTCATGCATTACTCAACCAGTTCCCAACACTCACGGTCCCAACATTTTCAGCGTCAGTTGCCAAACACAGGGTCGAGCATTTCATAACTACCTCTGGCCCCCCTGTTTTTGCAAAAGCTCGGCGCTTGGACCCAGCTAAACTGGCCATCGCGCGCGAGGAATTCGCCAGCTTGGAAAAACTGGGCATTGTTAGACGCTCGAACAGCCCTTGGTCGTCACCCCTGCACATGGTGCCCAAGGCTGACGGCTCGTGGCGCCCTTGTGGTGATTTCCGCAGATTAAATAATGATTCAGCACACGACCGCTACCCGATTCCGCACATCCAGGATTTTTTGGCACATTTGGCGGGGGCGCGCATCTTTTCCAAAATAGATTTGGTGCGCGTTTATCACCAAGTCCCAGTCCGCGCGCAAGACATACCCAAAACAGCAGTTATAACCCCTTTCGGGCTTTTCGAGTTTTTGCGCATGCCTTTCGGCCTCAAAGGCGCCGCGCAGACGTTCCAACGCATGATGGATGCAGTGCTGCACGGCCTCCCTTTCGTGTTCGCTTATTTGGATGATATTTTGGTAGCCAGTGCATCCGAAGTCGAACACGAACGCCACCTCACAGCCGTTTTTCAGAGGCTGACAGAACACGGGCTGATCATTAACCCAGCGAAATGCCAATTCAGGGTAGCGCAAATTGATTTTTTGGGGCACCGCATGTCTCCAGAAGGCGCGGTCCCACTGCCGGATAAAGTGCGCGCGATAACGGATTTCCCCCAATCGCAGACAGTTAAGGCACTGCAAGAATTTTTGGGGATGGTCAATTTTTATAACCGCTTCCTCCCCAACGCGGCACGGCTCATGCACCCATTGTACGCGACATTAAAGAAACAAAAACCTGCAACTAAGGTCGAGTGGTCCCCGGACCAGGAGCGCGCTTTCTCACAGGTCAAATCGGCCCTCGCGAACGCTGCGTTATTGGCACACCCGGTGCCAGCAGCTCGCATGGCGCTAACCACGGACACTTCCGACGTGGCAGTGGGGGCGGTTGTCGAGCAACTGGTAGCAGGGAGCTGGCAACCACTTGGGTTTTTCAGCAAAACATTGCGCGATAACGAGCGTAAATACAACGCGTTTGATAGGGAGCTTTTAGCCCTGCATTTGGCTATCCGCCACTTCCAGTTCTGGTTGGAAGGGTGCCGTTTCACCGCGTTTGTAGACCACAAACCATTAACTTTTGCAGTGGCTAAAATTTCAGAGCCTTGGTCGGGCCGACAACAGAGACAGCTGGCCGCGATTTCGGAGTTTACCACCGACATTCAACACGTGGCGGGCAAACACAATGTAGTGGCAGATTGTCTCTCGCGCGCAGTTGCACTACCAGGCCCCCAGGGTGCAGACTCGGCGGCTGTAGACTTGGGCCAGGCTTGTGGCGCGGAAGCGCTCACAGCCCCGGTCTGCGTTGGGTTAGATTATGCAGCCATGGCCGCCGAGCAGGTTAACGATGCGGACGTGCGCACGCTCCAGTCTGGGCCAACAGGGCTAAGGCTGGAGCACAGGGTGCATCAAAGAGGTATGCCCCCCCTAATCTACGATATCTCCACGGGGCGCCCCTGCCCCGTGGTCCCAGCTGCGTGGCGTCGCCGCGTTTTTGACTTAATACATTCACTGGCACATCCGGGCGTTCGCGCGTCGATCAAAATGGTGGGAGAGAAGTTTGTTTGGCCGGGGCTGCGTAAACAGGTCAAAGAATGGGCTGCAGCCTGCGCAGCGTGTCAAAGAGCAAAGGTATACAAGCACACGCTGGCCCCTCTAGAACCTTTTCACATCCCAGCCAAACGCTTCGACCACGTGCATGTCGACTTGGTGGGACCCCTCCCGCTGTCACAGGGGTTCACACACCTTCTAACTATGGTGGACCGCACTACGCGCTGGCCAGAGGCGATTCCCCTGGCGTCAACCACAGCAGCAGACGTTGCGCGCGCTTTTTTAACGGCTTGGGTCGCGCGCTTTGGAGTCCCGTCAGACATAACGTCTGACAGAGGACCCCAATTTGTTTCCGAGCTCTGGTCATCCATGGCACTCAGCCTGGGGGTGAAAATTCATCGCACAACTGCGTATAACCCCCAGGCCAACGGTTTGTGCGAACGCTTTCACCGGTCATTGAAAGCAGCCCTCAGAGCGGCTCTCACGGACACAAATTGGGTTGATAAGCTTCCATGGGTTTTATTAGGGTTGCGTTCAGCACCTAAGGAAGATTTGCAAGCCTCTCCGGCCGAACTTGTCTTCGCCCAACCTCTCCGGTTACCGGGAGAATTCCTTCCTGAGAACCCCGCACCAGATCGCCCCCCCGCTCAGCTGCTGCAGAGTGACGCGGGATCAAACACCCTCCCCGGTCCAGTTCATCACAGTTTCCCAGGCGTTTTTGTGCCTAAAGCCTTAAAGAATGCAGAATTCGTCTTTGTTAGACACGATGCACAGAGGTTAAGTTTAAGACCACCTTATGATGGACCGTTCAGAGTGTTAGAAACCGGGGAAAAGCATTTTTTGCTCGATTTGGGAGACAGGAGGGAATTAGTCTGCATTAACAGACTCAAACCCGCTTTTGTGTTAGCTGGTGAACAAGTTCAGTTGGCCAGGGCCCCCCGCCGTGGCAGGCCACTGGGGAGACGTCCTGCTAAGCTTTCACAACGATGTGCTAATGACTCTGATCCACAGATGCAAGAGACAGCCACAGGCAGAGCGAGACCTGCTCACAGCAGATATGGCAGGAAGTTGAAGCCCAAGCAGTTGGATGTGTGATCTGTTGTGCCAATATTTTTTTTCGTTCTGTGTGGATATGTCATGATTCTATGCATCTGGGGTGTAACTTGTCCTTATTTAGATGTTTGGGGGGGTTATATGGCGCGCATTTAGGGTGCATATATGGTATGCATGTATGGTACGCATTTTCCCTCACATGTATTTAGTAGGCATGACGGTGCATACTCTGGAGACTTCACGTCTAAACGTTCAAGAGGACCTGACCCGGCAGAGACCTCGGGAGGTGTGAAGTGGTTTCTGGAGAGACGGGAAGTCAGAGAGAATGTCCCAGCAGGAGCCCCCGAGGCTGAGGAGTTAAGAGACAATAGAGACGCCAACGAGCCTCGGAGGCTATATGTTTACTGAAGGACTGTGGGTTGGGGATGTGATATTTGACATTGGGGGTTTTGTGTCTCTGGGGAGTATAAGAGCTGTGATGAAGGATTGTTCTGTCTCTTTTGCTGAGATACTTTTCTTGTTAGAGGATGTAGACTCCGAATAAACCTTTCCTGAGAAATAAATTCAGTGTCGTTTGTGAAGGCATCCTCTACAATTTCACAAATACAGATTTGAGTCCTTACTAAGTTAAAACTTAAGTATGGAGTCGTCTACGCTTACGTCACAGATCACATGAACTTAGCCTTAGCGGCAGAGCAAGGTGCTAGCAATCCCCATTCTCAATGTATTTCAATGGAAATGTAAGCTACATTTAAACAAGCGATATGCCGAAATGGTGTACAGTTGACTCAAGCAGGCATCACAATCTTATGATAGATGATATAGTCAAGAAGAAACATACATTTTTTTAGATTCCTATTGGCCAGCAAAGGTTACAAAAGGAGGATATTGTGGACTAATGCCCGCCAAAGGAGAATGCCTTTTTGTCATGTACTGTGTTTGGGATTCCCCCCCAAACTCAGTTTCATCACTTCCCTGTTTATTCATACTTATCTGCCGTGTGGTTATTCCTGTGAGTTCTATATTACCTCCGGGTTTCCTTGTGTTGATCTGTATCTCTTCCTGGTATTTACGTTTTGTTTCCATTTTCCTTTTGTGTTTGATTGCAGCAGTTGTTATGTATTATTTAGGATGTCATTTTATTTTTGTGTTTCCTGTGTTTCCCTTTTCAATTTTGACAGTGGCGCTAATTGTGTGTTTTTCCGGTGTGGGCCCTGAGTAAGGTTGTTTTTTGTTCCCTCTCTGTCGAGGGAACAAAAAACCTCGGGGGGGGGGGGGGCTCTGTCATGAACTGAGTTTGGGATTTCCCCCAAACTCAGTTTCATCATTTCCCAGTTCATTCATATTTATCTGCCATATGGTTATTCCTGTGAGTTCTATGTTGCCTTTGGGTTTCCTTATGTTGATCTGTATCTGTTCCTGGTATTTAGGTTCTGTTGCCATTTTTCTGTTGTGTTTGATTTCTGAAGTTGTTATGTATTACTTTGGATGTCATTTTATTTTTGTTTCCTGTGTTCCCTTTTCACTTTTGACAACAGTCAGGGTTGTGCAGTCTCGTAAGGGCATGCCCTGCCGCTTGTCAAACTGCCAGCTGCCCCTCCCTCACTTGTTACTGTCAGCCACTCTTCGTCATTATCATTACCAGCTGTGCCCAATTGTTAGTTGTTGCTACCTTCCCTTACTCAGGTCAGCCCACATCTGTCTTTCAATGTAATCAGGTTGTTCCCAATTTAAAGAAGATTGGTTTTCATTTCTATTGTTGCTGTCTCATCATCTCTTTAAAGGACTGCTTCTCCCTTGTCTCCGCCAGAGCCCTACCTCATTCTGGCGTGCCATCTTTGTAAGTTGACTCCTCGTTGTTATTTCATAGTTTGTTCACTTTGCACTTGTTTCTGCTTTTGCCAAATAAACGCACAGACTCACAGTCCAGCGATTGGGTTGTTTTTTTCCCTCTGTGTAACTCGTAGAGCCGCACCTATGACACTTTACATTGTGTCATAGGTCCCTGTCGGACGTAATGTCCGACGGGACTCCAAAACGCGCCACCCATGCTGTTAAAAAAGCGCGTGCTACGTCCGCAGATGTGGTTGCCGCCAGCGGGACTGCTTTTGGCCAGCACGTGGTGCGGTCCACTACTGTCAGGAGGTGCGTGCACCCCTGTGATGGCGGGAGGGGGCCCACGAGGTCCATGTGAACATGGTCAAACCTCTTAGCCGGGATACGAAACGGCTCCAAGGGAGCATTCGTGTGTCTGTGTACCTTGGCTTGTTGGCACGCCACGCAGGCTGCAGCCCACTCTTTTACTTGTTTGCGTAGGCTCGGCCACACAAACTTCTCTCCCACCATTTTGACCAACGCGAGCACTCCTGGGTGCGCCAGAGTGTGAACCGACTCAAACATGCGGCGGCGCCACGCAATTGGGACCACCGGACATGGGCGTCCCATGGAGACATCGCAGATTGGGGGGGGGGCATCTTGCAGCACCCTGCTCTCCAGCCTTAACCCTGTTGGTCGAGACTGGAGCACGCGCACGTCTGCATCGCTAATCTGCTCCGCGGTCATGGCTGCATAATCTATCCCCATGCAGACTGGGGCCACCACGGCGCGCGAGATGCAGGCCGCCACCACACTCAGTTTACCCAACACATGCTGAATATCGGTAGTAAACTCTGAGATCGCGGCCAGCTGTCTCTGCTGCCGGCCCGACCACGGTTCTGAAACCTTGGCCATCGCGAATATTAGCGGCTTGTGGTCCACGAACGCGGTGAAGCTGCGCCCTTCCAGCCAGAACTGGAAGTGGCGTATGGCCAGGTGGAGAGCCAGCAACTCCCTGTCAAACGCGCTGTATTTACGTTCGCTGTTGCGCAAAGTTCTTCTGAAAAAGGCGAGTGGCTGCCAAGCCCCGGCGACGCGCTGCTCTACGACAGCCCCTATGGCCACGTCTGAAGCATCGGTGGTGAGCGCTATCCGGGCCGCCGGGTCCGGATGCGCCAGCAGTGCGGCGTTTGCCAGGGCTGCTTTAACTTCCGACAACGCCCGCTCTCGCTCCGGGGTCCATTCGACCCTATCTGCGGGTTTCTATTTCTTGAGCGCGGCGTACAATGGTTGCATGAGCTGCACCGCGCGGGGAAGGAAACAGTTATAAAAGTTCACCATCCCCAAAAAGGGCGATGCAGGAATTTTGGGGGATGGTGAACTTTTATAACCGTTTCCTGCAGCAACCTGACTGTCTGAGGCCGGGGAAAATCCACCACGGCGCGCACTTTGTCGGGCAGCGGGATCGCTCCTTCCGGAGAGACGCGGTGCCCGAAAAAATCAATCTCCATCACGCCAAACTGGCATTTCGCCGGGTTGATTATTAACCCGTGCACCTCCAACCTCCGGAAAACCATCGTGAGGTGGGTTTCGTGTTCATCTTCGGACGCAGTGGCTACCAGGATATCGTCCACGTAGATGAACACGAACGGGAGATCGCGCAGCACTGCATCCATGATGCGCTGGAATGTGTGTGCCGCTCCTTTTAACCTGAATGGCATGCGCAGGAACTCGAATAGACCGAACGGAGTTATTACCGCTGTTTTGGGTACGTCCTCCGCACGCACTGGGACTTGGTGGTAACCGCGGACCAGGTCTATTTTAGAAAAAATGCGTGCTCCGGCGAGGTGAACGGAAAATTCCTGTATGTGGGGAATTGGGTAGCGGTCGTGCGCTGTGGCGTTGCTCAACCTGCGGAAATCACCGCACGGTCGCCACGATCCCTCAGCCTTAGGGACCATGTGTAGCGGGGATGCCCATGGGCTGTTTGATCGCCTGATGATGCCCAACCTTTCCAGGTTGGCGAACTCCTCGCGCGCTATGGCCAGTTTAGCTGTGTCCAAGCGCCAATGTCGTGCAAAAACGGGTGGCCCGGTGGTGGTGATAAAGTGCTCCACCCCGTGTTTAGTGATGGCCGCTGAAAACGTCGGGACCGTGAGTGCTGGGAACTGAGTGAGCTGTGTGTGGAACTTATCGCCTGGAGCTGTGACGTTGGCTTGTGCTGTTGGCCGGGTCACTCGAGCTATACAGGGGACAGAGTCAAAGGACAGTGCATTAACTAGGCGCCTGTTAGCAACATCAACCAGTAAACCATGTGCACACAGAAAATAAGCCCCCAGTATATGGTAATTCAGTGCTGCTATGACAAAAGTCCACTCATATTAGATTAGATTAGATTCAACTTTATTGTCATTACACATGTATGAATACAAGGTAACGAAACACAGTTTAGCATCCAATCAGAAGTGCAAAGTACAGCAGTGCAGTATATACGGTAATTAACAGTATGTGCAATTTAAGCAAATATATGCAAATATATGCAGCAGTGCAGAAAGTTAAGAGTACTGTTATGTAAATCAGCGAATAGAGCTGCCTCGAGTCTTCTAAGATTGAAACAATCTTTTTATGAACAAGGTGAAAAATCAGGAAAATTATTAGCATGGCAGATTAAACAATTGGAAATTAAAACACCAATAACCAGTATTATAAGTAACGGACAGGTAGTTATAGATCCTTTAGAAATTAATAGAGCCTTTAGAGATTACTATGAAAAATTATATGATACCAAAAATGAACCTGATTTAACAAAACTAAATGGGTTTTTGAACAAACTATCTATACCGTGTATTCCAAATGAAAACAGGGAGATATTGGAGTCTAAAATTAGTCAAGAAGAAGTTGGGCTAGCCATTGATAATATGAAATCAGGAAAAAGTGCAGGACCAGATGGTCTTCCAGTTGACCTTTATAAAAAATTTAAGAATAAATTAATAAAACCTTTTTTGGAAATGGTTTTAGAAGCATTTCAAAATAATAATTTACCATCATACATAAATAATGCCTTAATTATACTGCTGCCAAAACCAGGTAAGCCCTCTAATAAATGTGAAAATATGAGACCAATAAGCCTATTAAACGCCGACCTTAAGATAATCTGTAAAATTTTAGCAAGACGAATACAAGAAATTTTACCAAATATTATTAATCGAGATCAGAATGGCTTTATAAAGGGTAGACAAGGCTTCCATAATGTAAGAAGACTATTTAATATTATTTATTTTAATAAAGAAGCACCGGATACAGCTCTCCTATCATTGGACGCCGAAAAGGCCTTTGATAGAGTTGAATGGCCCTTTCTTTTTGAAGTCCTACAAAGGTTTGGACTTGGAAATAATTTCATAAAATGGGTTCAAATAATATACAATAATGCTACAGCAGAAATCCTAACAAATAACAATATTTCAAAACCAATAAAAATCAATAGAGGATGTCGACAAGGCTGTCCACTCTCACCTTTACTGTTTACTATGGCAATTGAACCTTTAGCGATAGCGATACGTTTACATTCACAAATATATGGAATTAAAGTTGGACCAACAGAACATAAAATCTCCCTGTACGCCGATGATATAATTTTGTTTATGTCGAATCTAAAAAAATCAATTCCAACCTTGTTGAATTTAATAAAGAATTTTGGGGAAATATCAGGATATAAAATAAATAAAACTAAATCTTCAATATTAATGCTAAATGAGACCCAGAGAAATTACCCAGCCCCTGAGGTAAATCAATTCAATGTTGTAAATCAGTTTAAATATTTAGGAATCCAAATTATGCCTAAGCTAGAATCAGTCGCCAGTGTCAACTATGAAGCCTTAATGTCAGATATCAATGAGTTAACTCAGAGATGGATGTCACTACCAATGTCGATGATCGGGAGAATCAATATACTTAAAAGTAATATTTTACCTAAAATACTTTATTTATTTCAATACATTCCCTTATCACCACCTTTAGATCTATTCTCAAGAATAAAAAAAAAGTTAGTGGAATTTATATGGAACAACAGGAGGGCTAGATTACGTTTGTCTTTATTATATTTACCATTTGATCGTGGAGGTCTGAAATGTCCAAATTTTATGTTGTATTATTGGTCGGCACAACTGAGGTCTATGACATATTATTTTTCATCAAATGATCTCCCTCACTGGACTGAAATGGAATCATACAATTTACCTTTACCTCTTCCCATATTCATATACTCAGATTCGGCAAAAAAATTACAAAAACAAGTTAAAAATCCATTTGTAAAGCATATGATCAAAATATGGTGTGAAGCTAAAAACTATTTAAAAGAACCACAGTTATTGTCAAAATTTAGTCCAATATGGGGTAATCAATATTTTAAACCAGGGAGAGCGGACGCTGTATTTAAAGTATGGAATTTAAAAGGGATACAAAAGATTCAGGATTTATATTTGCCATGTGCAGACAACGTAATGTCTTTTGAAGAGCTGAGGATCAAATTTAATCTCAATAGAACACATTTTTTTAAATATCTTCAACTTAGAAACTTTATTCGATCAAATCAAAATAAAGCTCTCACTCGACCTATTTATTCATCCTTGGAAAAAATGATGATGAAAGATAGTAAAAGAAAGGGTATTATTTCAGAGTTTTATAACTCATTGACACTATCTTCAAGTGAAAATTCACTGAAAAGATTAAACTACTGGAAAGAAGATCTGCAAATTGAAATTTCAGAGGAACAATGGGAATTGGCTTGTACAGAAGCTCAAACCAAATCAATAAATGCACGCCTTAAATTGATACATTTCAAATGGTTAATGCGGATGTATGTTACACCGGAGGAGTTAAATAGATACAACAAAAATATACCAGATACATGCACAAAATGCATGGAAAGTAAAGGAACCCTATTTCATTGTTTATGGGAATGTAGATTAATAAGAATGTTTTGGGAAGAGGTGAGGGTAACAATTGAAAAAATAATCTCAAAACAAATCATATTGAATCCTAAACTGTTTTTGTTGGGTCTGTACCCAGAAAAGCATAATTTTAATAAAAGTGAAAGAACATTCATAGACCTCAGTTTGCTTAATGCCAAAAAATGTATTGCACTATTATGGAAAAAGACTCATAGACCAGATGTGACTCAGTGGTTAAGACAGATGTTAACAAACCTTCCATTAGAAAGAATAACATATATACTGAAATCAAAGGAAATTGTGTTTGAGAATATATGGAGACCTTTTATTGATTATGTAAAAAATTTAAACATAACTCTTGAAGAAGAAGGTGAATGATGTGTGTGGACCTTGTAAATTCCAAACTGGTGAACATAATATGTATACTTATGTATTGGATTGTCTAGACTAAACAGAGGAGCATTGTTGAAGACTTGATTTTGTTGGTGGTTGTTGGTGTTTTTAGTGCATTTTTTTTTTGTAGTACTTTAGTGTTAGTGTTTGATTGTTTGTATCATGTTTGTTAAAAAAAAAAAAAGGTTCAATAAAGATATTGTGGAAAAAAAAGAGTACTGTTATGTGCAAATAATGTGCAGGCAATAATATGTACGGCCGTGTAGAGATAAGAGCAGAGTCCTCGCACCAATGGTCTTAATATCCGAGCCATTTGCTGCCAACATCTTGGGGCCGCTAGGTTTGCCAAACGGTCAGTGTAGGTCAGCAGGATGAAGCTCTTCTGGGCTCCGGTGTCCACGAGGAAACGCCTCCCCGAGCATGCATCTGTCAAGTAGAGCAGCTTGTTCTCTTCACCGAGGGTCGCAGCTGCTACCGACCGTCGGCCTCGGCGTTTTCCCGAGCTCTTGAATTGGCACGGTGGTGCACACTTGCGTGCATTCTCTCCGAAGCGGCGGTGGTAGAAGCAGAGCGTGTCTCTCTGGCACTCCTTGGCCCCTGCTGCTGCTACCGTCGGTGGCTCCTCGCCTCCTTTGGTCATTTCGCTGGGCTGCACCGCTGCCGCGTTGACTGTGATCGCCCTGGTGGTGATGATGATCCGGTCTGCCTCCTGGGCTAGCGCACGGTAGTCGCGCACGGCCAGCAACGGCGAATTGGCCAGAACTGCTCTTGCTTCTGTTGGAAGGTTCCGGAGGAAGAGGTGGGCAAACAGAAAGTGCCTGTCGTCCGTGCCCATTAACGCCAGCATCTTCTCAATCAGGTCTACGGCCGAACCATCTCCTAACTCGGCCCGCGTCAGGAGCCTCTCCGCTCTCTCACAGTCCAAGAGCGTGTAGCGCCAGGTCAGCGCAGCCTTGAGCACCGCATATTTGTTGCTGGCTGGAGGCTGATCAAGCAGGCTTGCTACCTGCTGAGCTGTGCGGGCATCCAGTGCTGCGACTACATGGTAGAATCTGGTGTCGTCTGCCGTTACTCCCCGGAGGGCGAACTGGGCCTTGGTGTGGTGGAACCAAGAGCGCGGGTTGTGCTGCCAGAAATCCGGTAACTTGACTGAAACCGCACACGCGTGGCTGGGGGTTCCAGTCCAGGCTGTCTGTGGGATGGCTGCTGCCTCGCTGGAGCTTCCTGACCGGGCCGGCTCCGGGGTTCTTGCCTCGTGTTCCATAATACGTATTGGGTCACCAGTGTGGAGTGTGTCAAATAAGAGGCTGACTCATGGCAGACAGTTTATTACACACTTCACATCTCTCAAGCACAGAACAGTCTGACTCATTTCAGCAGGCACTCTCTTTTTACCCATATCTCTCCTCACAAGTTTCATGGCATTTCTCCACACACAACATGACATTTGCATTACACTGCATTCAACCCCCTACATCCTTGACTCCTTCCTGCTATCTCGCCAGGAACCTCCTGAGCATTGTTCTCCCATGCTTATCCACTGTCTCTTTTTTTTATTATTATTACTTATTTTGTACTCGTAGGTAGATTTGTTTTGCAGTCTGGTGACAAACCACCAGCTGCCGGTCGCTGCATGCGCAAGTGCCCCTTAACTCCCTAACCTGCATGTTTTTGGCATGTGGGAGGAAACCGGAGAAATCCCGGAGTAAACCCAGGCAAACACTGGGAGAACATGCAAATTCCACACAGATCACTGTTGGCCGGGGGCAGGGATCGAACCCACGATCTCACGGTCTCCGCGATCCCCCGGCCGAGGGTAAAACTGTGCTGCCACAGTGCTAACCACTGCGCCACCGTGCAGTTCTTGTCTGAGATGCTAAATAATCTGACTCCCCCAAGGTGCTACAGTATAATAATAATCACCTACTGTCACCATGGGGTGAGACGCCGGCTCGGCGCTCAGCCCATGCTCCTTTTATCCCTGCCTCTCATTGGGCAGTGCCTCAGCTGGTTCCCAGCTGTCAGTGTCACGGGACGGCTGGGGCCAATTAATCCTCATCAGCTGGGGCGCTGTTAATGAGTATAAAGAGGAGCAGCTTCGATTATTCGGGGCTGCGACATAAGCACTGCTAGGCTGAAGCCCCTTCGTCTGGTGTCAGCCTCAACTCCCCTTGCAGCATTCCGGTGTTTGTATCCCGCTGTGAGTATGCACGTCTTGTTACCCCCATGTCCGGTACGAGCTACCTACCCCTGCGCTGTGCAGCCTGAGAATGTACGTCTGTATGAGTATCTGTGCTCTCCTCATCCCTTATCCCTTACCCAGAATAAAACATCTCGACTCACTGGCTTGTCCCTGGCTCTGATTGCCCGGCTCCCTAGAGCCGGATATGACAGTATGTCGCAGCCAGAAGAGTTGCCGGCGGCCGTGAGTCGCTGTGGAAATGTACCTTTCTGTCCGGGTGTCAGCGCTGCTAGCATGCCGTTTCCCAGGAGTCACTTCCGGCGCCAGGGCGACGAGCTGAGGTCCATCTCGGAGGCTGTCGACGGGACATTCTTCACCCTGCACGACGCCTCCAACGCGAGTCGCTGGCATCCGGGCCGTGCTGAGGAACTCCTGGACTGTCACCCTCACTCTCTGTACCATCTGGAGGACAGTGCCAGGATAGACGCTTCAGGTACACAGCGAGAGAAGCTCCACGGGGTGGATGGAAATCCCGGCAGGGAGTCGAAGTGGGCGACGTCTTTCCCCGCTTCGGAGTCCCGTTCCTGCCGCTATTCCAGTCCGGGAGTTCGCGCCAACCAGAGGACTTCCCCCGACCTGCGCCACGTCACTCGGGATTCCCTTCAAGGAGCCGCAGCTGACAGCAGTTATGTCCGGGGTCGAGTGGCTGTCGCGAGCTCTACTGTGTTTCCTGTCACCACCTTCAGGCATGTGGCGGCGGCAGTGAGATTGATGGTGAGGACTTCAGGGCTACGAAGCCTTCCCGTGCTCGACGCCTTCCTCGTCTCGATCTCCGATCTGGAGCGGCGAATCCTGGGTTTCCCCCTCGCTTCGTCCCCTGGGAGTAGTCGTCGTCACATCGCCGAGTCACCTCTGCACGAACCTCGTCCGGATCCAGTTCTGGGTCATCGTCAGGACCGTTCCTCCCACGCAGCTGTCATCCCTTCGCCTCGTCAGTGTGGAGATTCTACAGCCTCGTCCCCTGAGCCTCGTTCCCCCGCTATCATTCCTGGACATTCGGGCTGGCTCACCCCGGCTGTTTCCCCCTCCTCCTCGACGCGCTTCCTGACCGCTGTGTGTGCCTGGAATCCCGGCCTGGTGAGCTCTCTGCTGGAGACAACGCGAGCGACCCTCAGACGAATTCCCGGGGGGTCCTCCGTTATCGCCGGGCGGGGAGAGGAAGAAGCAGATTCCACTACAGCAGGCGATACTCAACCTCCAGGGGGCAGGCAAGTCATTGTTTTTTCACACCTGCTTAATGATTTGCTCTGTCACATCCCTGGAGGAGAAGTTCAGGGTTCGCAGCTCCCTGAACTCTCCCCACCTGCTGTAACCTGTATGCCTAATCCTGCATCCTCTGTGTCTCTCTCCGCCGAGCGGTCCCCGGCTCCGGGTCAACGTGGTGGGATATGGAGAGGGCCTGTGGTTCCGCAGCTACATTGCGGACGGAGGAGGGGGACTGACTGCTGCGTGGAGTCTACGCTGACGACTGAGCATCCCCGGGTCTCCACGGAGGAGCGGTTCGGTCCAGCGGGACGAGATTCTTCTGGCTTCACGCCGAGTGGGTCGTCGGCGGGGTCACCGGAGGAATCTCAAGCTGCGCTGACCATCGTGCTGGCTGCGGGGCCCGACGCGGCTAGATGGGAGCCTGACAACGACCTCCTGACGACGGATCCTGGATCTTCGCAGTCCTGGACGGCGTCAGAACCCGAGATCAGGCGAGTGCTCTCCTTTCTTCTTTCTTTTTATCTTTGAGCACTTCAGCCTATCTCCAGGGGAGACGAGCAGGGTGCAGCCGTCCGCTGCGTCTGAGCTCGTCTCGCCGGGTTCTGGCGCTGCCGGTGATCCTGATCCCGGTTCTGTTTTCTCTTCTGAGCCTTCTTCCAGGGTCACCGGCGAGGAGTTGCTGTTCCTCGTGGTGCTGGAGGGTCCGGGTTCAACGTTGGAGGTCGGTTCTGGTGCAGTGTCCAACGTGGGTTCGCCTGAGGCCCGATCGGGGTCCGACGTGGGTGCTGCCCCAGTGTTGTCCAGGTCCGGTGAGGAGGTGGCCGTTTCCCTGAGGCCCGCCGCCCTCGTCATCGGCTCTCCCCTGAGCCTCTTCCACCGGGATCCGCTCTGACCCTTCGTCCGTCTCAACGGTCCTGGTGGTTGAGTGATGCGGGTCGACGACCCGACCCGCAAAACTTTCGGTTCGGCGATCTGGTTTCCCCCCACTGGTCTGTGTTTGCCTTTGGGCGGCCTGGTTCGGCAGCCGTTGGACTGGATTCCTGGGATCTGGGCCCAGAGTTCGCCGTCCGAACATTTCTCTTCCCCGGGTTGCCAACTGGACAATGGGCGGGGAGATTACCAGAACAATTCCGGCCGTTTTGGACTCTGCCTGCCGTCTCCTCGGGTGTCCTTTACTTCTTTTATTATTATTGAGGTCACTCGGGTGTAGTTTCTTTGTCCATTAGGGGAATGTATGTTTTTGTGCTGTGTGTTTTTTTTTAACCATACTCAGCATTTTTATCGTATTGTTATCCTGTTACCCTGTCACCTTTTTTTCCTCTTGGTGACTCACCTTATGTATCGCGCTGTGTATTGCATTTTCTTATCTTTACTCAGCGTTTTCATTCATCCTTACCTTAGCCTTGGCCTCGTCGGTGCATCATGGAGTATGCGTGTGGTTTCCTGTTCAACCATACTCTGTGATCACCCCATTCTGTCTTATTATCCTCGTGGGGGGCCTTCCCTGGCCCCGACTTTAACATTGACTGTGTTTGTTATTGTTTGAAGTAATGCGTTTCATTCCCACTTAACTGTACTTCATTATTACCCATTTGTCCTTGTCACCTCTGTTTCTTTAGGTGATCTTTTATATATTCAGTGCTGTGTGTTTTGTGTTCTTTAGTATCCATGCACAGCGTTTTTCATCATTTTTTGTCCTGACCTTTGTCTTGTTGGTGCATTATGGAGTAGTGTGTTTTGTTCCCCTTAACTATACTCTGTGATTGCTTTATTCATTCCTGCCACCTTTTTGGTGGGTTTTTGGTTTTCTTTTTTTTGCCCCGATCTATACGTTATTTGTATGCTGTCTGTAGTCGTATTTGGTATTTTCCCTACCTGTGTCCTAACTCAGTTTTCTCCCTAACTGTGCTCTGGGTTAATCCTTTTCCCTGTGTTGTAGGGTATTGTATTTGGGTTTTTTTTTCTCTGCCCTGCTGCCCTACATTGGTCTATTGTTTTTTTTGTCCTTCCCTTTGCATCTTCCCCTCCGGTCCTGCCTCCCTTCCGCCCACCCTAGGTGGGGAGGGGGGGGGGCTGGGATGTTCCTGGTCGTTCGGGAGCCCGACCGTGAGGGGGAGGCTCTGTCACCATGGGGTGAGACGCCGGCTCGGCGCTCAGCCCATGCTCCTTTTATCCCTGCCTCTCATTGGGCAGTGCCTCAGCTGGTTCCCAGCTGTCAGTGTCACGGGACGGCTGGGGCCAATTAATCCTCATCAGCTGGGGCGCTGTTAATGAGTATAAAGAGGAGCAGCTTCGATTATTCGGGGCTGCGACATAAGCACTGCTAGGCTGAAGCCCCTTCGTCTGGTGTCAGCCTCAACTCCCCTTGCAGCATTCCGGTGTTTGTATCCCGCTGTGAGTATGCACGTCTTGTTACCCCCATGTCCGGTACGAGCTACCTACCCCTGCGCTGTGCAGCCTGAGAATGTACGTCTGTATGAGTATCTGTGCTCTCCTCATCCCTTATCCCTTACCCAGAATAAAACATCTCGACTCACTGGCTTGTCCCTGGCTCTGATTGCCCGGCTCCCTAGAGCCGGATATGACACCTACAATAGTACACACGCCCCCAAGGGTGGCAATAAATTGATCAAGAACCATTCTATTTTGTGTCATCATAAGCCTCAGCCGTCATTTCTTCCCTTACACCCGACCAAGCATTTAGGGAAAAATTCACAGATAGTAACTACAGTTAAGTGTTTCAATCCATAAGGTGTTCTTGCCCACTCCCACCCAAGGAAACAGTGAATGAAGGACCTTTGCACCTGTGCTTTTTTTTTATCTTAAACTGCTCTGGTACATCTGTGCCCCAAATGGCATCATGTGGTGCAAAGGTAGCATCCTGTGGTGAAAAAAGCATCTCTCTTCACCCTGCCCACCTGGGCTGCCAACATAATGAGAGTATGGTCAGTTGCAAAAACAGGGGCACACAACCCCGCCCACTTCCTGAGCAGGTGCAAGTATGCCCGATGACCACATAACCACCATCCCCCTGTCACCATGTGTGTGCCAAATGTATGAGAGTTACAAATGGCAGCACTGCAGAGCTCTTGCAGGGTGACAGTTCCAGAATGACAAAGACGATCTTCAGGACAACATGCCCAACCCACTTCGTTGGTCAAGCAGGTAGCAGTACAGGGGAGAGATGTGCTGTGAACCGTTGCACACTTAGAGAGTGGTAAGCTGCCCAGATAGACATCACTGCTTCCCTTTAGACAAAAGGAGAAGTTTCCTGACGAAATTAACCTTGCCTTCACAGAGTAAGGAGTGTCATCATGTTTCCAATCAGTGGAGTGATAAATGGTGTGACAGGTGTGATTCAAAATAATGTTTGCTGTGTTATCTCTGTACATGGCGTCCTGTAAGAAACAGACTGCTTGGGGTAGCTCCATTATTTTAGCCGTGACAAAGATTTGTCCAGCTGATAGTGGCATTAAGGAACAAACATAACAATTTTAACAATTAGTTGATTTGGCAGTGTAATTAGCATATCTCCATCAGACACTGCCAGGATAAACATGATCATGATCACTTGGGCCTTCCAGCCAATCATGGTGTATGTGTAATGAAACTTGCTCTGTGGTGTATAGGCAGTGGAACAACTAAGAATAACCAAAACAAAAGTGTTATCACGAGGATGATGAGGATGAAAAGGAAACAATACCATTCACACCATTTTGGTTGCCAGCCTTCTTTCTCTTGCATTTTTGCCTCTCCATGATAAACAAACAGTTGCTTCGCTATGCAAGCCATTACTGGACACCACAAGGGCACCATCAGCCGACACTTGTATAGAGAAACAGTTAATATCATGAATGGCTCTCGCGAGCCATAAAGGAGACGCTATAGGCGACCAGTGAGTTTGCGTAACTTTATTAACAAAGGAACAGAATACACACAAATGGCAAAGTAAAGAGCCATGAGGGGCAAAAATACGCACATACACAAGGTAGAACTCCAACTAGGGTGAGAGGCTAAGGAGTGCAGAGAGGAAGAAACCCACGCTGAGCAGTAACACTTACAGGTGGGTGAGGAGCAGCAGAAACACCGAGGGAACTGGAGTTGGACGTAGGAACTCCAGTCGCGGAAACACGATGTATGTCTTTCCTCTGTTTAGGTCGCAGCCAGGAGTGATTCTCAGCTGCTCCCTTAAATGAGGGACAGAACCCAATCAGGAGCGGGGAAGGTAATTGATAATAACAGACAGCTGTCCCGGAGCAGCTAGGCTTGACAGCCGGAAGTCTGAGATGCTGTCAAAGCTACGAGCCTCGGGGAAGGCCGTAAGACCAGGCCCAGAATGGGATGAAGCTGGAGCTAAACTGGACAACCTGAGCGCGGATAGCAATCAGCGCTCAGGCGTGACAGTACTCCCTCCCCCCGAGCCGCGCCTCCCGGCGCGGGTCTACCCCCTCCCTCAAACAAAAGGCCACCAGGACCGACCCAGGGAGGGTGGTGGGGGAACCGGCCAGGGGGGAGAGAAACGAGAAAGGGGAAACGGAAAAAAAAACA
Organism: Pholidichthys leucotaenia; assembly: GCA_020510985.1. Lineage (NCBI taxonomy): Eukaryota > Metazoa > Chordata > Actinopteri > Cichliformes > Pholidichthyidae > Pholidichthys > Pholidichthys leucotaenia. The sequence goes on along the minus strand of CM035846.1, from coordinate 87,029,944 downwards.
TAGGGAGAAACCCAGGTACAATGGAATAAACGACATAATAAACATGCTGCCCGACAGGCCACAACAAAAATACAAACATACTCAAGACCATATAACACTGGGAAAAGGGAAAAAGAAAATTCAGTATTACAGAGCAGGAAAACAGATCCTTCCAATCAGCAGAGGAAAAAAAAAAGGTGAACCTGGAGGCCTAACATAGTAAAGTATGTCACATAGACAGTCTTAAACAAAAATAACCATCACCCCCTCTTCTGCAATGACCAAACGGTTGATACAAATAACCACAGAAGGCAGGGCGAAAGGAAAAAAAAAAAAAACACAATGAACTCAGGGTGAGGACAAGACAAAATTCATGTCCCGAAGGTCATAGAAAACAAATTAATTCTGTAAACTTGAGGATAAAGTAGATTCCCACTCATGCAAACCCAGCCAAAACAGATCAGTACACTGAGAAAAACAATCTGGGAGTAACTCCAAGAAATTGAGCCTAGTATTGCAAATTGACATACTGATACAAAAAAAAAAAAAAAATCAGTTCCTCAATCACATCATATCGGCACTACAGATGTCATAAATCAGTCTGGAGGAGGGTATGAATGCAGATAAGTTAAATTACTCAGAATGAGGCCAGGCAACATGAAGCAAAAATACTACTTTAAGGGCCAACTTAAATTAGAGTAAATACTGTCCGTCCTATGGGCAAAATAGGACATAGAAAATAGCTCTTCCAAAGAAAATTTAGCTGGACTGATACCACAGCGAAAACGCTTACAAAAAAAAAAAAAAACAACTTCAGTGTCCTGAGTAGAAACAAATAGAGGAGTACAATCCAAACACAAAACAACTCACACACAATTCTTTCAGGGGCACCAGCAGGTGGAGAGGGGCAAGAGATGACAGTTCGTCCGGCGGGCAACCCAGACCCGCATTCCCCCTGGCCAGGAGTGACATCCACAGTTCGGGCGGCCTACCCGAGTCCCACGCTTGGGAACACAGTATCTCAGGAGGCCCACCCAGATCACCGAACCAACCAGACGGTTTCGCAGGCGGTCGTCCCGCGTCCTCAGACCACCGAGAGCAGAGGGAGAAGCTTAGGTGCGGCTGCCTCACCGAGGGGGAAAAGGCAGATCTGCGGGACAGGAGGAAAGTGACCCGGATGAGGGGAACCCCAACAGCACCTGGAGAAGAGCAGACGGAGGCAAGGGGCGGAATCAGCCCGACGTCCGGGGAAAACAATCGTCCAGTTGCCTCACCGGCCTTTAACCGGACCGGCGCAGCACTCCCGGTGGGCCCTGATTGGACTGGCACAGCACTTCTGGTGGGCCCCGATTGGACCGGCGCAGCATCAGAGGCGAACCTCGTGCACAGAACTGGAACCTCCGTGGCGACAACCAGAGCGGATTCGTCTCCGGTGACCCTGGGGAAAGGCTCAGAGGAACAAAAGGAACCGGGATCAGGATCACCGGAAGCGCCAGAACCCGGCGAGACAAAGCTCGGATGCAGTGGACGGCTGCACCCGGCTCCCCCCCCCCCCAAGAGACAGGCAAAAATGTTCAATAATGGAAAAGACAAAAACAATACTGAGCACTTGCCTGATCTCGGGTTCCAACGCCGTCCAGGACTTCGACGATCCAGGTTCAGTATGCAGGAGTTTGTCTTCCAGCTCCCACTCGACTGCGATGGGCTCCGCAGCCGGCATGATGGTTACCACAGTCTGAAGGTCACATGGTGCCGAAGTCCACGTCGAAGGCCCGCACGGCATGGTGGCAGGGGATCTGGGTTCTGTTGGGCCGAACCATTCCTCCTTGGAGACCTGGGGACGCTTTGTCATTGGCGCAGGTTCCAAGTGGCAGTCCGACCTCCTCCTCTGCCCCCGACGTGGCTGCGGGGCTGGAATCAGGCTTCCCAGGGCCGCAGGCCCCCTCCTCATCCGAGGGTGTAGTCCCAGAACCGGGGATAGCTCAGGGGGGAGAGACACAGAAGGCGCAGGTTCATGTCTTATGTCTGCAGCAGGTGGAGAGAGCTCAGGGGACTGTGAACCCTGAACTCCACCTCCAGGAATCAAACAAGGCAATTCATCAATTAGAGGAAGAGAATGAAAAGGCACTTGCCTGATTCCCAGAGAACCGGTGGAACCCGCCGCAGTGGACTTGAGTCTTCCCTTCCCCCGCTGGATGGAAATGGAGGACCCCCTGGGAAGACGAGGAGGAGCCTCTCGCTCTGGATCAGGACCGGGGGCATCCGGAGATGGACTCATGCTCCTCACAGCAGCTGGAGTGAGCGTCGAAGAGGAGGGAGAAACGGCCGAGGCGAACCTGGAACCCAAAGCTGACGGGACAGCGGGGAGAGATGACCTGGAAACAGCTGATTTACCTCTTCGGCGAGACACGGAGGCAACAGCTGGCAGGGAGATTGAGTTCGTGCGACTACCCGTAGCTGGATCCGGACGGGGTTCTCGCTGAGGTGTCTGAGAGGGTTGGGAGCGATGTCTTCTAGCCGAGGGTGAGGCGAATGTGAGATTAGGGAAACGCCACTCCTGCGCAGAAACTGAAGTGAGCAGGTCAGCATATTCCGGATAATCATGCAGCTCAGGGTTCTTCTCTACCAGCCTGACCGCTGCCGTCACGTGCTTCATGATTGCAGTGGGATGGGTGGCGGAGCGAGCAGCAGCCACTCGGTCCTGAATGCAGATTGCTGTCACCTGTATTCTCTCCGGGGGAATCTCGGCTGACGTCACTGCTTCATGAGGGTGACCCCGGGGTGGTGCGAACTCCTGGGCTGGATCAGAGGCTGGAGCGGAATCCCGAAGCGAGGAGCGATGGTGCCTTGTCTTCGGCTTCCCGCCGGGGTTTTCCTCAAGCCCATGGAGTTTCTCCCGGAGTGCAGAGATGTCTGCCCTCCTCGCCTTAACTTCGGGATGTTGGAAGTAGTGAGGAAGGCCGTTAATAATATCCTCAGCGAGGTCCAGGTGCCGGCGTACATCGCTGGGAGTGTCATAGAAGCCCGCAGTGAAAAGCGTCCCATCCACGTAGTCCAAGGCTTCTGTGAGTTCGTAGCCTGGGCGCCACACGCGCCTCCTGAAGGACGACATAACTCCAGCTCGCCAGTACCCAGAAAAAGGGTGAAAGACAACAAGTCCAAATCAGCGCTCAGGCGTGACAGTTAAACAGTCACTTGCTGAGAACTTTTAGTGGGAAAAAGGTTGCAATGTGTATTAAACAGTCTCTTACTGAGGGTTCTGAGTGGGGTAAAGTTTGCAATGTGCTAAATGCACCCAAGAGTCACGTCCTTCGACTTTCACAGCTGTTGGTGTTGCCAAGATAACTTTATGTGGTTCTTGCCAGGGCGCGTTGGTCCAATTCTTCTTTTTGATGACCTTAATAAGGACGAGGTCCCCTGGTTTGGCCAGGATTGGTGCAACTTCCCCATGAACCCTCCTGGGAAGAGTGGCATCAATAACACCTCTTTTAGTCAACATCTTTCGCATGTAATGAGCTAAACACCCTTCCTCATCACCTAAGTTAAATGATTTTATTGTTGAGAGTAGGTAGGGTTTGCCATTCATTATTTCCCTATTTTTTTCACTATTTTCCTAAGCCTTCTTTAATAATCCTATTTGTACAATTTGCTAATCCTACAGATTGTGGATGGTAAGCTAAATGTTTTTTCAGGCAAATGTTGAATACTGTACCTAAGTGTGATACAATTTAATTCACAAAATTAGAATCAGAAACACACACATGACAGACAAAGGGATTACCCATGGAAAGTAAAAACTAACACGACTATAAAACCTATATACATCATAGCTTAGTATATGATGACCCGTATAAACATATGAATCATCCCATTGTACAAAAGTCCAAGTATCAGTCCCACATGGGTGCTGCGCTCCAGCCTTGGGCCACCATGGGCACAATGCCTCAGCCCGAGGTCCACTGAGGGTGCAGCATTGGCCCAGCCAGGTCCCATCGAGGGTGCAGCAGGGGTCCAGCTGGACTCCACCATGGGTGCAACACTGGCCCAATCGGTGCTCACTGTGGGAGCAATGAGGTCCCGGGAAGGGACCACCGCTGGTGCAATGTTGTCCCAGGATAGGATCATCAAGGGTGCAGCCGAGCTCCAGTCCCAGGCCGGGACCACTGAGGGTGCAGCTGAGCTCCAGTCCCAGACCAGGACCACCGAGGGTGCAGCCGAACTCCAGTCCCAAGCTGGGACCACCAAGGGTGCAGCCAGCCAGCTTGGGGACACAGAGGTCCCTTCCTCCCTTCCAGAGGTCCTCAGGGTGTCCTTTCCTCTTCCGCCAGGCTCCGCCATGGTTCTCCTGGTCCTGCCACCAGGAACCACAGGGGTTCCCCTTCTACAGTCCAGCCACCCACCTGTCAGACTTCCGGTGGGTAGGCCGCCACCTCGTCACTCCCTCCAAGCTTGGTGGCTCAACTATGCGGGCCAGCTGCCTGAAGAACTGGATTCCTGGGTCAAGTGGCCCTTTTCCTCTGGCAGGCCGCCTGATACCGTTCTGCAGGCTGAGTCAGAAAATTCAGCAGGCAGGATCTTGAATTATGAGAAGTTTTATTCTGGCCAAGAGAAGAACAGAGGTAGCCCCAAGTCCACTCATGCATTCTTCTAACTCATTCATCCATTACCCAGTCCTCTATAGCTCTCAGTGTTGGTGGGAAGCAGGAGAGAATGTCCTTGACAGTCTAGCTCAGTATATCTGGAGAACAACAAAGTGTCTTAGATAGTCTAATCTCCCAGTAACTAGGGAGTCACACATCCTCATTCACACATAACATAATGAAGGCAAAACAAAAGGTATCAGCAGAACAGCTGTGTCATTATGATTGCTGACCTAGTCTCACACACACACACAGACTGGGGCATACTGAAGGCCACATGAATCACACACTGAACAATATCCATCCATCTTCTTCCACTCAATCCTTTTTCGAGTCGCAGGGGGGTTGGAGCCTATCCCAGCATCATTGGGCGAAAGGCAGGGTACACCCTGGACAGATCGGCAGTCCATCACATGGCCAACACAGAGAGACAGACAACCATTCACTCTCACAGTCATACCTAAGTACAATTTAGAATCCCCAGTTTGATGCCAATTAACCTAACTTGCATGTTTTTGGCATGTGGAAGGAAACTGGAGGAATCCTGGAGTAAACCCATGCAGACACAGGGAGAACATGCAAACTGCACATGGATCATTGTTGGTCGGGGGCTGGGATCGAACCCAGGATCCTCCGGCCAAGGGTGAGTTGCTGTGCTGCCACAGTGTTAACCACTCCTCCACTGCACTGCCCTTGAACAATATAAAACTCACAAATATATCAGACATGGAAATATAAAAAGAATAATATGGAATGATATTGATTTTTTTCTCTCAAAATGTAAACACTTTGTTGCTGTCTCTTGTTGCTGTGAGGTGCCTGGGTGCAAGTGTGTTTACACATACACAGCACTTCACTTGTGTGACATTTGAATATTTTGTTTTGGAACACCTTAACTCTTGCAGTTTAGCATAGCCACTTTGTACAGTTCCATTGCAGTTGTTCTGCTCATGCATGATTGTGTTTTTTTGTGACCCACCGGGGAACTACAGATGCAAATTAGCAGTATTGGTAAATCTGGCATATTTACATTTGTATTAATGTCCATTAGTATGTAATGTCCTTCTCAAATAAACATTTGTCATGAATCGAGCTGGTTCGTCCTTTGGGCTCGGTTCTGACCTTTCTCTATGTGTCAGGCTCATCTGTGTATTTTGTGCATTTGGTTCTGAGCCGGGATTCTCCCAGGCTCAGTCTCATGTTTGTCTGTCCATATTTATTTGTGTATTGTTAACTTTTGAGCTCCCTTGCGCTTTCTATGTTTCCTGGTTTTGTTCCGTAGCTGTTGACACTGTTTCTGGCCAGAAGCTGTGAGGCAGCCTTTTTTGGCCTACACTTGTGTGGGTGCTGCCCGTCACCCTGCCGGTCCGACCACGCCCCCTCTCTTGACACTCAGCTGTTCACTGTTAAGTCATTTTCTCTCTCCTCTCCTCGCCCAGGTGCATCCAATCACTGCATTACTTTGTTTGTGCATCTAGGCAGCTCATGATCAATCATTCCTTGCTGGGTTACTGTTTGTCTCCACCATGTCACGCCATGGTTCTTGCCTACTGAAATCAATCATGTTATGCCGTGGGTCTTTGTAAGTTTCTCTCTTGCATTTTTGTATATCTTCCTGTTTGGGAGCTTTACTTTAATAAATTTTTCTGTGCTGGAATCCTGAGCGTGAATCTGACCCTCTCTGCGCCTCGTTAGAGGCACGTCATGACAACATTAAACTTAAACTTAACTTAAACTTAAACAAACAGCAGTCTCCCGTCTTAGTGGAGGCAAGTAATATTTTCCAAGCATTGAATTCTGGTGGATAAATTTTGCAAGCCTAAACATGATGGATTTTGGGGGGATTTTCACTGCAGGTACAATTTATTTTGTATTATTAGAGTGTTCCACCAATGCCATATCTATCCAGTAATTACAAATATTAATAAATGTTGTTTCTTGCCGCTCTGGTGGATTGTTCTTCCACATACTGGCTGGTCAACAGAAGGGACACTTTTCAAAATCATAAATGTAAAGATTTTTATCATATCTAATTTGACACTGGAGAGTCCGGCCTGGAGAGGAGAGTCCGGACAATTGGTTGAACCTCAGATTCAGGAGGAGCACTGTGGTTTTCATCCTGGCCATGGCACATCGGACCAGCTCTTTACCCTCTCGAGAATTCTCGAGGGTTCGTGGAAGTTTGCCCAACCAGTTTACATGTGTTTTGTGGACTTGGAGAAGGCATTTGACCGTGTCCCTCGTGGTTTTTTGTGGGCGGTGCTTTGGGAGTATGGGGTATCGGGCTTGTTGTTACGAGCTATTCGGTCTCTGTACGACCGTTGTGAGAGTTTGGTTCATATTGCCAACACTCGGTCGGAGTCATTCCCAGTGAGAGTTGAACTCTGCCAGGGCTGCCCTTTGTCACCGATCCAATTCATAATTTTTATGGACAGGATTTTTTTTTTTTTTAAATAAAGGTGAATGAGGAGTGAATTTAAGTGGGTACTGGAGTGAGAGAGAATGGGTCGGTCTGGCTGAGTGAGAGGGGTGTGCATGGGAACATGTGGGTATGAAGGTATGGGGAGGGGTGTGCCTGCGAGTCGGGAGGGGCTGGATTAGGGGGGGTAGTGCCTCTCAGCAATGTGGGCTCACCTGGGCGAGGGGACTTCTTTGGATGTGGGGGTCCCCGGGGTGTGTGGCCGAGGCGCTGGGGCGGGACCGCTGTGGGGGTACCTGGGGGGGCTCGCACCGGGGGGCGCTGGCTGGCCTCTGTCCTGGGGGGTGGGGTCGCTGGCCTCCTGGTGCCTGGGGCCCGGGGGCGGATGTTGGCCCCGCTGGGGGGGGTGGGGGTTGGGCGGGTCCAGGGGTGTGGGCTCACCGTGCCGGCCGCCGGGCGGCCTGCCCTCCCTTGATCGTCTCTCCGGGGGTGGATGCTTGGCTTTCCTGGGGCTTGCTGACCTCGAGGCTGGGGGTTGGTGGCGCTGCCTTGCCTGCTCGGGGTCCTCGGGGGGAGGGCTGCTGCGACCGGCCCTCCGCTCATATGTTTCCTGACAAACCACTCACATGCACACACTTATTTTGCGCGCGTTCTCATATATATATACTGTATATATATATATATATATATATATATATATATATATATATATATATATATATATATATATATATATATATATATATATATATATATTCTCATGGCTGCACGGTGGCGCAGTGGTTTAGCACTGTGACAGCACAGTTTACCCTCGGCCGGGGGATCGCGGGGATCATGAGATCGTGGGTTCGATCCCAGCCCCCGACCAACAGTGAGCTGTGTGGAGTTTGCATGTTCTCCCCGTGTTGCGTGGGTTTACTCCGGGATTTCTCCGGTTTCCTCCCACATACCAAAAACATGTAGGTTTAGGGCGCTCGTGCACGCAGCGACCGGCAGCCGGTGGCTTGTCACCAGACTGCAAACCAAATCTACCTACGGGTACAAATAAGTAACTAAAAAAAAAAAAAAAAAAAAAAAATATAGGCACACAGACATACATGTACAAGTGTCTCTCCTTTAACAGGTGCAGAAACCAGACTCGTGTTGAGACATCTCCGGTGGAAGAAGCAGTTTGTCTTTTGTTTGTTTTAGTTGTCTTTTTTTTTTTTTGTCTGTTCCCCTCCCTTTTCTTTCCCCCCTTCACACACTTCCTTTCCCTCTTCCCCATCCTGTTGGGTCTTCCATGGGTAAAACAATTAAAATAAAGTATTAAAAGTTATTACAGGAGGAGTTTACAACAATATACAGTGCAAAGTTAGGCACTGTATAGGCTCCTCTTGGCAAAGTAAATTTGTTTTGGCACAGTAGGGTGACACATCCCTGTTCTGTTTGCCTAGCTGCCTGACAGGACAAAAAAAAAAAAAAAAATTGACAGGATTTCTAGGTGCAGCCAGGGAATGGAGGGTGTCATTCTTGGTGACCACAGGATCTCATCTCTGTTGGTTGCAGATGATGTTGTCCTGTTAGCTTCATTCAGCAATGACCTACAGCTCTTGCTGGGACGGTTTGCCACTGAGTGTGAAGCGGCTGGGATGAAAATCAGCACCTCCAAGTCCGAGTCCATGGTCCTCAGCCGGAAAAAGGTGGATTGTCCTCTCTGGGTTGGGGACAGACTCCTGCCCCAAGTGGAGGAGTTTAAGTATCTTGGGGTCTTGTTCACGAGTTAGGGGAAAATGGAGAAAGAGATTGACAGACGGATTGGAGCAGCATCTGCAGTGATGCGGACGTTGTACCGGTCTGTTGTGGTGAAGTCGGAGCTTAGTTCTAAGGCAAAGCTGTCAATTTACCAGTCAATCTACGTTCCTACTCTCACCTATGGTCATGAGCTTTGGGTAATGACCGAAAGAACAAGATTGCGGATACAAGCGGCTAAAATGAGCTTTCTCCGTAGGATTGCTGGACTCACCCTCAGAGACAGGGTGAGGAGCTCAGTCATCTGGGAGAGGCTCAGAGTAGAACCGCTGCTCCTCCACATTGAAAGTAGTCAGTTGAGGTGGTATGGGTGTCTGATTAGGATGCCTCCTGGACGCCTCCCACTTGAGGTGTTTCAGGCACGTCCCACTGGAAGGAGACCACGGGGCAGACCCAGGACTCGGTGGAGAGACTATGTCTCCCAGCTGGTCTGGGAACGCCTTGGTATCCTCTCTGAAGAGCTGGAGCAGGTGGCTGGGGAGAGGGAAGTCTGGGCTTCTCTGCTTGAATTGCTGCCTCCGCGACCCAGACCTCCGGAAAAGCAGTAGTAGGTGGATGGATGGAATTTGACATTGCGGTGAAAGCTTGTAATAATACAGATATGACATATTGTTTCAATGGTAAACTGTTGGTTTCTATCAACTCAGCACATATTCCCTACACGCCCACCAAGTACCTGGATGTGTAAATAGTAGGGTTGCCACCCATCCTGTAAAGAACAGAATCATCAAATTTTTTAACCTAAAATAATGCATCCTGTATTCAATACAGGATGCGGTTTGTCCTGTATTTACTAGGTGCCTTTAACGTAGCATCATCTCATCCAAAATCTCCATGCTGTCTTACTCAGTAGTTGTTGGTTGAGTTGTTTACTTTTACACACCACAAGAGAAGTCATCACTCAACAGTAATTGGGTGCGAGATAGCCAGGCGGGCTCAGTGGCAGCCCCAGCAGCTGAAAAGCATCTAGATGCAGCCAAAATGGCTGACCATGTGTGCTGCCATGTTCTTTCTTTAATTTTGTATAAGTTTTGTAAAAGGCGTCTTTGTGTCTCTGTTCAGTTACGCTGCTGCCTTGAATTCTCTCTTTCCTGTAAATGTCTGGGAAAAATACTTTTTCTTCTGTTTGAGCTCAACCTTCTCTTCTATATGGAGTGAAACTCCATGTTCTCAGATGTTTTTTTCTATTTTATTCTGTTAAACTTGTCTATTGATTTTTCTTAACTCATCGTGTTTTAAAGTGGACTGATTGTTTTTTTCCTCACACCGGAAGATGTTCTCGCCAATCACCACGACATCTGAAGAACTCAGATTTTTTGGCTTGAATTTTTTTTTTTTTTTAATTTTTTCTCTCCGATTCTGTGACTTTGATCAGACTGAACGATCTCAACAATTTATTTGGACCTATGAGAGCTGCTGAAAAAAACCCTCTCATGTTGTCCACATGACATACTGCTTCAGCAGCCAGCAGCCTATCATTATCATCACCGGATCTCAGCTCCTGACTGTTTGCCTCTGGGAAGAAATTGTCTGCTGGCAGATATTTTTCCAGTATCATCAAATAAAGCTTCAGTGAAGGATCCAGCTGAAAGCTAATGCAAAGGTCACATGAGCAAGATTTCTTTGTTTCATCTGCTGAGTAATGCGATGTCCATCACCTTAAAGAATGTCATAATTTGTCTCAGGTTTAAAACTAGTTCATAACTCTGATCGGAGCTACAGAATTAAAGAGAAATAGTATCCTTTTTTTAAAAAAAAATTAAATTCTGTTTTTACTTTTTAGAGTAACCCAGAATTTCTTTCTTCCATATAATCAGCTTTTATCATTTTCTTCATAAAATTTGCCTCCAATTTTCTTCATATTTTGGTTACAGTTATTTCAGTCTCCATTTTCATCACAGTTACAAATTCACACTCAGGTTTTCTTGGTTCCACAAATGTGATTACATCCTTTTTGCTCAATAATCAGTTACAAGTTGAATGTGATGCTTGATACTTGATCATTTCACCTTACCAACAAGTCCGTTGAATGTAATGTCACTTAACCCTTTTTCAGTCTGGAATATATAGCAGGAAAATGCAGACTTTGACTTCAAAATTTCAAATGACTATAGCTTGGAAATGGTATAAGTTACAGGCACAATATCAAATGACTGAAGTGTCTGGGCCACATCTGGCCCACACAACAAGCCGTAAGTTTTGGCTGAGTTTTGACTTGCTGAGTGTGGGTCAGATGCAGCCAACCTTATTCGAGGTGAGTTTCGGCTAGTTATGTCTGGGTCACATCTGAGCCAGACATAACTAACCAACTTTTCGGCTGAGTTTTGGCTTGCTACATGTGAGCCGGATGAAGCCTACCAGACACAGGGTGAGTTTCGGCTTGTTGTATCTGGGCCACATCTGGGCCAGAAACAAGTAGCCGACTTTTGGCTGAGTTTTGGCTAGCTGCGTGTGGGGCAGATGCAGCCAACCTGATTCAGGATGAGTTTTGGCTAGCTGTGTCTGGGCCACATCTAGCTCACACACAACAAGCCATGAGTTTTGGCTTGTTGTGTGAGGGGCCACATCTGGGCCTGATATAACTAGCCAACATTCAGCTGAGTTTTTGTTTGCTGCATGTGGGCCAGATGCAGCCATCTGGATTTGAGGTGAGTATGGTCTGCATCAACCCTGAGATAAAGTCACTGCTGAAGGAGACAAAAATGATCTTCAGGTCAGGAAACAAGGAGGAGCTGAAGTCCGTACAAAGGGAGCTAAGGAGGAAGATTAAAGAGGGGAAGGACAGTTACAGGAAGAAGATGGAGGACAAGCTGCAACAGAATGATGTCAGCGATGTCTGGAGAGGTCTCAAAAATATCTCTCGGCACCAGAATACCTCCTCCCAGGCCGTGGGGGGTAGGGAGTGGGTGAACAACCTGAACCTGTTCTTAAACAGGTTTGACCAACTGCCCTCTTCTCCACCTGCTCACCATGTCAATAATGAGTTTTCCTCCAACTCAAGGCTCAGTCATGGAGTTCCACAGGGATCTGTGCTCGGCCCTACTCTTTTTAGTTTATATATGCTTCCGTTAGGCAACATTAATAGAAAGCACTGTATACATTTTCATTGTTATGCAGATGAAACACAATTATACCTGTCAGTGAAGCCAGATGATAGTAATCAATTAGCCAAGTTAGAAGCCTGTCTTGAGGAAATCAAAGCTTGGATGACTTGTAATTTCCTGCTATTAAATTCAGATAAGACTGAAACCATTCTTGTTGGTCCAAAACCTTAGAAATAACTTTCCAAATAAAACTTTTAGTTTGGACGTGGTTACCCTTTCTCTTAATAGCTCTGTGAGGAACCTTGGAGTTATTTTTGATCAAGATCTGTTTTTCAATTCACATATTAAATTCGTTTCTAAGACTGCCTTCTATCATTTGCGTAATATTGCCAAGATTAGGAGCATCTTGTCTCAGAGTGATGCTGAGAAACTGATCCACGCTTTTGTTAGCTCTAGATTAGAATATTGTAACTCTTTATTATCAGCTTGTCCTAAAACATCTCTAAAAAAGTCTTCAGTTGATCCATAATGCTGCAGCAAGAGTTTTAACAGGTACTAGAAAGAGAGATCATATCTCTTCGGTTCTGGCCTCCCTTCACTGGCTTCCCATAGAGTTTAGAATTAAGTTTAAAATCCTTCTTCTCACTTTCAAAGCTCTAAGCAATCAGGCCCCTTTTTCGTTAAAAGATTTGATACTACCCTATTATCCAAACAGAGCACTACGCTCCCAAAATGCTGGATTACTTGTAATACCTAGAATCTCCAAAAGTACAATGAGAGGCAGAGCCTTCAGTTATCAAGCTCCTCTTTCTTTTTTCTTTGTTACGACCCGAGCGCTGGGTTCTGATCGCGCTCGGGCTGAGTTCAACTCGCTGCCAGCCTTGACAGCTGTGGGTTGTATTCTGGTCTCACCGGGCTCTTATTGTGAAGGTGCTCGGTGGGGCTTCCGCCTGTCAAGGCTGGTCAGCTGTGTGTCATTACTGCTCGTTAGTGTTCGCCTTCATAAAGCCGGCACTAGCGACAGTAATGTTGCAGGAGTATGGTCACCATCTTGTCAACATCTTGTCAGTTATGGTCTACACCTCGTCAAGCTTTGTCAGAGCATCGTTAGACCTTCATGTCAGGTTCGTGATTTGCCATGTCACAGTTTAGCTCGTAGTGGCTGGGGTCAGCCCTGCGAGCCCATGTATTGATTTGTGTGTGTTTTTGCCAAGAGCGGCTCACAGTCTTGTCCTGTCTCGTCTTGTGTTAATAAACCATCGTCGCAAAACTCACTGGTGGACTCTTGGCACCTCATGGTGATCCGCGAGGATCACCGCATGACATTCTTTTCTTTTCTTCCTGTTAAAAGGGAGTTTTTCCTATCCACTATCGCCAAGCGCTTGCTCACAGGAGATCACCTGATTGCTGGGGTCTTTCTGCAATTGTGGGGGTGTCCCCTACAGTTGAAAGTGCTATGAGATGACTGTTGTTGTGAAAAAGTGCTATATAAATAAAGTTGAATTGAACTGAATTGAATTAAATTGAATTGAACCCCTGCTGCATCTGCTGACTCCTGCCTTTATTTTCAAATCAAATAAAACTGCCCTTGACAAAAATGATGATACCCTTAATATTTTCTTGCACAATCTTTTGATAAAATTCCTGCAATCAAGTGATTTCTGTAACTCTCAATGAGACTTCTGCAATTTGCTCCAGCTGTCTCAGGTTTGAAGGGTGCCTTCTCCAGACTGCATATTTCAATGATTTTGGATGATTTCCTAGGTTCCTTTTCAACAATACGCACTATCCTTCTGATCAACCTGGGGATGTATTTCCTCTTGCATCCATGTCTTGCAAGGTTGGCGACAGTCCCATGAACCTTATATTTTTTAATAATATTGGAAACTGTGGTCACAGGAACATAAAGCTGCTTGGAGCTTTATGTTCCTGAGCTTTAGCCCTTACCTTTAACCCTTTAACTGCCCAGATTAAATGGACGGGTCACACACCCCCAGTGGCACAGCGCGGCAACTGCACATGTCAACTTATTGACATCCCCCGGCTATACTGAGAATTTGTACTAATCTCTATTGATCTGACAGTTTAGAAGGTGGCAGACACGCGCCAAAGGAATCATGGCTGACATGGAATATAGCAAAGCAGGAGAAATCCTCATTATTATTCTTCCTTTTTCCACTTTGAGCTCACACACCAATGTGGATGCCGCCGTGTTTGGTCATCGCAACAGCAATGATGACGGAAGCTGTGTGAAATGGGAAAAATAGCCACGTATTACAAACGAAATTCACGTGGGATAATCATAAGAGTTTGTAGATGTGGTACATGGGTGTAAATTACTAAGTAAACGTGTTACATCGAGGTCGATGTAACAAAAAACTGAGCTCCCATTACCAAGATGGCGGCGCCCACGGGCGACATGGGTTCCCACAGGAATAATGCACCAAACAGAAAAAATAGCCACAAAATACAAACGAAATTCACGTGGGGTAATCATAAGAGTTTGTAGATATGGTTCACAGTGTAAAAGGCTGAGCAAACACGCAAACATCGGCTACGATGGACAAAAACGGACCGGTCATGTGGGCGGGCAAGCCCCCCTCCCGGTAACAGGTAAGAGAGAAATATGTTTCTTTGACATTTTATTGATTTTCTGGTTCATATACTTTGAAGATTAGATAAAAACAAACCCCTGTAGACAAATTGGTGTAAAAAAAAAACAAAAAAAAAACGGACCATTCTTTATGTAAATGTGTCCAAAGTCCACTTTTGACTGAGTTATGCAATTTATATAGCTGCTGCAGCATTATACAAATTAGATGCGTAAATGTATTCCTATCTGAAACTTTGGATCATATTCTACATCTTTCTAATCGATACTAAGCCATTATCTCTTGTAACTTTCAAGTTATAGCCTTGGAAATCTGAACTATTTTATTGACAAAATTTTTTACCACTCTTGACCACTGGGGGGGGGGGGCTTGAGTTGCCTTGCATTTCCCCAGGCACCATATAGCAAATTTGGCAGTTAAAGGGTTAACACTTGTCTAATTTGCTTTTGCATGTCATGAGACCACTCTCTCCTTAGCTTTCTGTGGTCCATGTTAAGTGTGGTAGACACCATGATACCAAAGAGCACAGTAACTACTTTTCACCCTTTAAATAGGCAGACCAACCCATTACAAATCTGAACACCCTTGATGCTAATTACAGGATACATCTGAGTTTAACATGTCCCTATGGTCAAATTATTATCAGTCTTTTCTAGGGGTATCATAATTTTTGTCCAGGCTAGTAGTTTATTTTTTTAATGAATTTGTTGAACCACAATTCAAAACCAGTCTCTAATTTTCATTAATTAAGTTTCAGAAATTTTTATTTGTTATTGCTTTTGTCAGTTTCAAGTTATTTCAGTGACCATTGTTGGATTTTCTTTCTTTAACAGAAGGATATCTATCTATCTATCTATCTATCTATCTATCTATCTATCTATCTATCGTGATGTGAAAAAGTGTTTGCCCCCTTCCTGATTTCTCATTTTATTGTATGTTTGTCACACTTAAATGTGTCAGATCATCAAACAAATTTAAATATTAGACAAAGATAACACAAGTAAACACAAAATGCAGTTCTTAAATGAAGGTGTTTATTATTATGGGTAAAAAAAAAATAAAAAATCCAAACCTACATGGCCGCATGTGAAAAAGTGATTGCCCCCCCTTCCCCATTCAAACATAAATTAACTGTGGTTTATCACATCTTTGGAAAGCTGAGTTTAATTTCTCTAGCCACACCCAGGCCTGATTACTGCCACACCTGTTCTCAATAAAGAAATCACTTAAAAGGGACCTGCCTGACAAAGTGAAGTCGACCAAGGATCCTCAAATGCTAGACATCATGCTGCGATCCAAAGAAATTCAGGAACAAATGACAAACAAAGTAATTGAGACCTATCAGTCTGGAAAAGGTTATAAAGCCATTTCTAAAGCTTTGGGACTCCAGCGAACCACAGTGAGAGCCATTATCCACAAATGGCAAAAACATGCAACAGTGATGAACCTTCCCAGGAGTAGCCAGTCGACCAAAATTACCCCCAGAGCACAGTGAACACTCATCCAAGAGGTCACAAAAGACCCCACAACAACATCCAAAGAACTGCAGGCCTCACTTGCCTCAGTTAAGCTCAGTGTTCATGACTCCACCATAAGAAAGAGACTGGACAAAAATGGTCTGCATGACAGAGTTCCAAGACAAAAACCATTGCTGAGCAAAAAGAAAATAAAGGCTCGTCTCAGTTTTGCCAGTAAACATCTTGATGATCCCCAAGACTTTTGGGAAAATACTCTGTGGACTGACGAGACAAAAGTTGAACTTTTTGGAAAGTGTGTGTCCCATTACATCTGGCGTAAAAGTAACACAGCATTTCAGAAAAGGAACATCATACCAACAGTAAAATATGGTGGTGGTAGTGTGATGGTCTGGGGCTGTTTTGCTGCTTCAGGACCTGGAAGACTTGCTGTGGTAAATGGAACCATGAATTCTGCTGTCTACCAAAAAATCCTGAAGGAGAATGTCCGGCCATCTGTTCGTGACCTCAAGCTGAAGCACACTTGGGTTCTGCAGCAGGACAATGATCCAAAACACACCAGCAAGTCCACCTCTGAATGGCTTAAGAAAAACAAAATGAAGACTTTGGAGTGGCCTAGTCAAAGTCCTGACCTGAATCCTATTGAGATGCTGTGGCATGACCTTAAAAAGAAGGTTCATGCTCGAAAACCCTCCAATGTGGCTGAATTACGCCAATTCTGCAAAAATGAGTGCGCCAAAATTCCTCCACAGCGCTGTAAAAGACTCATTGCCAGTTATCGCAAACGCTTGATTGCAGTTGATGCTGCTAAGGGTGGCCCAAACAGTTATTAGGTTTAGGGGGCAATCACTTTTTCACACAGGGCCATGTAGGTTTGGATTTTTTTCCCTTTAGTAATAAATACCTTCATTTAAAAACTGCATTTTGTGTTTACTTGTGTTATCTTTGTCTAATATTTAAATTTGTTTGATGATCTGATGATCTGGGCAGCTCGGTGGCAGAGTGGTTTGCACTGCTGCAGCACAGCAACTCACCCTTGATCGGAGGATTCTGGGTTCAATTCCAGCCCCAGACCAACAGTGATCCGTGTGGAGTTTGCATGTTCTCCCTGTGTCTGCGTGGGTTTACTCCGGGATTTCTCCGATTTCTTCCCACATGCCAAAAACGTGCAAATTAGGTTAATTGGCATCAAACTGGGGATTCTAAATTGTCCTTAGGTATGACTGTGAGAGTGAATGGTTGTCTGTCTCTCTGTGTTGGCCCTGCGATGGACTGGCGAGCTGTCCAGAGTGTACCCTACCTCTCACCCAAAGATGCTGGGATAGGCTCCAGCCCCCCGCGACCCGAAAAGGATTAAGCGGAAGAAGATGGATGGATGGATGGATGATGATCTGAAACATTTAAGTGTGACAAACACACAAAAAAATGAGAAACTCGGAAGGGGGCAAATACATTTTCACACCACTATACCGCTGCCATGGCAAAATGATCCAGGACCTGCATACTTATCTGAATTTTACCCAAAATCTAATGGGATCCTCCTTGGGCCACCTCATGAAAATGTCATCAAAATCTGTCCAGTAGGTGTTGTGTAATACTGATAATAGCAAACAATCAGAAAAACTGCAATAAAAACACAACCTGTTTATTAAGCAATATTACACGAGAGGGAGTATGGTATCAATGAATATAATAACTGTGCCGAAGGCATTAGAGTATCACACCCGTAGTTAGTATATTCATGATATCATAACGACCTCAAGTGTAATATTGCTTTTATACAACAGTTCCGACAAGCACAATTTATTAAACGACAGCAACACTGGACAAAATATTATGATTTGTTTGTTTAACCAGTTATTTTACACAGCAGAGAAAAAAATAGTCCCTTCTAAATGTAGCCAGTAACTGGTTCTAAACATCCCAATCAGCATGAAAATTCTTATTGTCATTTCACACACATCTAAACAAATTAAATATTGTCAAGTGCAAAAGCCATTGTTTATTAAAAACATATACCTGTTGAGTAGGTACTACAGAAGACCCAAGATCAAAACATGGAGCACAACACCGGTAGCTAGGTGGTGGCTAGTAGTTGGCATGCTAGCAATTTCTTTGGCACACTTCACTTGCTTTCTTGGTATTTTCAGATGAAACAATGAGTCCATCACCACAAAAGTATTGTGTTTTTACCGTATTGTAGGACCTTGGGGAAGTCAGATTATTTAGCATCTCAGACGGAGACAGTGAATAAGCATGGGAGAACAATGCCCAGGGAGTTCCTGGCGAGATAGCAGGAAGGAGTCAGGGGCATAGGGGGTTGAATGCAGTATAATGTAAATGTCATGCTGTGTGATGAGAAATGCCATGAAACGTGTGAAGAGAGAGTTGAGTTAACAGAGGAGAGTTTGTTGAAATCATTCATTCTGTTCTGTGCTGGTGAGATGTGAAGTGTGTAATAAACCGTCTGTCCATGAATCTGCCTCTTATTTCATACACTCCACACTGGTGACCCTAGACGAATTATGAAACACGAGGCAAGAACCCTGGAGCTGGCCCAGTCGGGAAACCCCAGCAACGCAGCAGCCATCCCACAGACAGCCCGGACTGGAACCCCCAGCAACGCGTGTGCGGTTTCAGTCAAGCTTCTGGACTTTTGGCAGCACAACCCGCGCTCTTGGTTCCACCACACCGAGGCCCAGTTCGCCCTCCAGGGAGTAACGGCAGACGACACCAAGTTCTACCATGTGGTAGCAGCGCTGGACGCTCGAACAACCCAGCAGGTAGCAAGCCTGCTCGATCAGCCTCCAGCCCACAGCAAAAACGAGGTGCTCAAGGCTGCGCTGACCCGGCGCTACACGCTCTCGGAATGTGAGAGAGCGGAGAGGCTCCTAGGGTGGACCGAGTTAGGAGATGGTTCGGCCGTCGACCTGATGGAGAAGATGCTGGCATTAATGGGCACGGACGACGGGCACTTTCTGTTTGCCCACCTTTTCCTCCGGAACCTTCCAACGGAGGCGAGAGCGATTCTGGCCACTTTGCCGTTGCTGGCCGAGTGTGACTACCGTGCGCTAGCCCAGGAGGCAGACTGGATCATCCTCACCACCCGGGCGATCACTGTCAACGCGGCGGCAGCGGAGCCCAGCGAGACGACCAGAGGAGGCGAGGAACCACCGACGGTAGCGGCAGCAGGGGCCAAGGAGCGCCAGAGAGACACACTCTGCTTCTATCACCGCCACTTCGGAGAGAACGCGTGCAGATGCACACCACCGTGCCAGTTCAAGCGCTTGGGAAATGCCAAGGCCGGCAGTCGGTAGCAGCTGCGACCGCCGGTGAAGAGAACAAGCTGCTCTACGTGACGGACTCGTGCTCGGGGAGACGCTTCCTTGTCGACACCGGAGCCCAGAAGGGCGTCATCCTGCCGTCCTACGCTGACCAGCTGGCAGGACCTAGCGGCCCTGGACTTGTGGCAGTAAACGGCTCGAATATTAAGACGTTCGGTGAGAGAACACTGGCCTTATCTCTACATGGCCGCTCGTATGAATGGACTTTTATCATAGCAGCACTGTGTTGCCCGATCCTGGGCGCTGATTTTCTGTGTGCGCATGGTTTACTTGTGGATGTTGCTAACAGGCGCCTGGTTAATGCACTGTCCTTTGAATCTCTCCCCTGTATAGCTTGAGGGACCCGGCCAACAGCACAAGCCAACATCACAGCTCCAGGCGGTAAGTTCCACGCACTGCTCACTCAGTTCCCAGCACTCACGGTCCCGATGTTTTCGGCAGCCATCGCTAAGCATAGGGTGGAGCACTTTATCACCACCACCGGGCCGCCCGTCTTCACAAGACCTCGGCGCTTGGACGCAGCTAAACTGGCCATAGCGCGCGAGGAGTTCGCCAACCTGGAAAGGTTGGGCATCATCAGGCGATCGAACAGCCCATGAGCATCCCCGCTACACATGGTCCCTAAGGCTGAGGGGTCGTGGCGACCGTGCGGTGATTTTGGCAGGTTGAACAACGCCACAGCACACGATCGCTACCTGATTCCCCGCATACAGGATTTTTCAGTTCACCTCGCCGGAGCACGCATTTTTCCAAAATAGACCTGGTCCGCGGTTATCACCAGGTCCCAGTGTGCACGAAGGACGTACCCAAAACAGCAGTAATAACTCCATTCGGTTTATTCGAGTTCCTGCGCATGCCATTCGGGTTAAAAGGCGTGGCACAGATGTTCCGGCGCATGATGGATGCAGTGCTGCGCAATCTCCCGTTCGTGTTCGTCTACCTGGACGATATCCTGGTAGCCAGTGCATCCGAAGACGAACACGAAACCCAACTCAGGACGGTTTTCCGGAGGTTGGAGGAGCACGGGTTAATAATCAACCCCGCGAAATGCCAGTTCGGCGTGACGGAGATTGATTTTTTGGGGCACCGCGTCTCTCCGGAAGGAGCGATCCCATTGCCCGACAAAGTGCGCGCTGTAGCGGATTTTCCCCGGCCTCAGACGGTCAGGGCGCTGCAAGAATTTTTGGGGATGGTGAACTTTTATAACCGTTTCTTTCCCTGTGCGGCACGGCTCACGCAAGCATTGTACGCTGCGCTCAAGAGACAGAGACCCGCGTATGGGGTCGAATGGACCCCGGAACGAGAGCAGGTGTTCTCGGAGGTTAACCTGTTGCACTTCGATGTACCGCGGGCGGACACATCTCTGCGTCCTAGGAGGCCCTAAAAAAAAAAAAAAAGCTGCATTTCCGTTTTTCCACTACAGACACAGCCGCGAACAGAAAGCCAAAAGAGTCCTTTGATTGGTTTAGATGTGATTGATCTCTCATTCGACTAATAAGAGCCTTGAATTGGGTTTCTGAAACCTTGAAGAACCAATGACTGAAAACCTAGCAAGAAGGACCCGCCTTCTTGCTAGGTTGCGAATACAGCGAGCCAAATGAAGCACAGTAGTTCGAAAGCGTGCCTCCCTTGCAAAATCTGTTTTGTTTTTAGCCGCTCGGTGACACACAAGTGTTTGTCTTTTTTTCTTACTACTGTTCTTATTTGTTTTGAAAAATCGTTGACCAAAACCGCAATCATGGAAGCACAAAACCGCAATAATGGAATTATGGTTTGACCGGGTCGCGTGACCAGAACCACGAATCTGTAACAAGCGGACCAGCATCATGTTCGTCTGACAATGAGAAAGAGAAGTTCGCCAGCAACACTGCTGTTGTGGACAGGTAAGTGTTATAAGCTAAATTATTCTTTATCCCTGAAAATTGTAATCAAAAATGACTTTTGACCAATCGGTAAATTACAACTGTGCGTAGTAGACCGCGGCGCATGAACCGGACTCCGTGCGCCACGTCCGGACCGTGAACGCCACCCCCCCCCCCCGCTACTCTTGTGTAGCAGATTGCAGATATTATTGCAGATATTTCAGTACAACTGTGCGTAGTAGACCACGGCGCACCGTGACCACGGCGCACCGGGCGATGTGGGTGGGAGTTGTTATCTTCTACATTACAGATATTCTAGTATAATTTTTAGTGCACTGTAGGTTATTTTTTTCTTGTAAAAAAAGCAACACATTTTTTACGTGGCATGCTTCTTTGTGTGTGGGGGCTTGTTTGTTCATTCATTCATTCATGAATGAACAAACAAACCCCCCCCACACACACACACACACAGCCCTGAGTGTCACCTTTCATTAGAGCCCAACATCAAGCTTCTATATTGAATCATTCAAAAGTTACAGACGTTTTTCCAAACTGTGCCATTTGGCGCAATTTGGCACAGTTCAAAAACGCCTGGGAACAACCTGTGAAAAAAGCTGTGTAATATATTCATTTTTTGTGGTATTGTTACAAAATTTGGACCTCAGCTGGATAACACTTGGTTCTACATTTCTGTTGCATTTTCCAGCCCATATCTGACAGCTGTGTGTTATTTGCAAGCATTTGTGTCCAAAAAAACACCCAGGCCAAATTTATTTTCTTCAAGTTCAGTATGTTTAGATGACTGTTACTCAGTGGCCAGAGCACTTAAAGAGATTATGACTGTTTTGCCAAAAAATTCAAAGTGTTTTCTTTTAAATGAGACCAACCCCATGAAGATGATGCAAAGGGTTGAAGAACAGCTTTTGATTTACTTTGGGTACGTTATTTTTTGGCGTTTTTAGGGAAATTGACCAGAGTGCAAGGGGTTAAAGCAGCCCTGGCAAATGCCGCACTGTTGGCGCATCCGGACCCAGCAGCCCGGATAGCGCTCACCACCGACGCTTCAGACGTGGCTATAAGGGCTGTCGTGGAGCAGCGTGTCGCCGGGGCTTGGCAGCCGCTCACCTTTTTCAGCAGAACTTTGCGCGACAGTGAACGTAAATACAGCACGTTCGACAGGGAGTTCCTGGCTCTCCACCTGGACATACGCCACTTCCATTTCTGGCTGGAAGGGTGCAGCTTCACCGCGTTCATGGACCACAAGCCACTAACGTTCGTAATGGCCAAGGTTTCAGGGGGAAGCCACGGTGACTGCGCAGCGGTCGCCACATGGACACACAGTAGCGAGGGGGGGGAAGCCGCTGTGACAGCGTTGCTGTGGAAACATGCAACGAGTGTAATCCGTCATGTAGCGAGGGCCGAACTCCGTCCTTTGTAGCGGGGGGGGGACAACCCCCCCCCACACACACACAGACACAGCCCTGAATGTGACCTTTCATTAGAGCCCAAAATGAAGATTCTACATTGAATTATTCAAAAGTTACAGACGTTTTTCCAAACTGTACCATTTGGCACAATTTGGCACAGTTCCAAAACGCCTGGGAACAGCCTGAGAACAAAGCTGTGTAAAATATTCATTTTTTGTGGTATTGTTACAAAATTTGGATCTCAGCTTGATAACACTTGGTTCTACATTTCTGTTGCATTTTCCAGCCGGATCGGACAGCTGTGTGTTATTTGCAAGCATTTGTATCCAAAAAAACACCGTGGCCAAATTTATTTTCTTCAAGTTCAGTATGTTTAGATGACTGTAACTCAGTGGCCGGAGCATGTAGAGAGATTATGGTTTTTTGCCAAAAAAATCAAAGTGTTTTCTTTTAAATGAGACCAACCCCATGAAGATGCTGCAAAGGGTTGAAGAACAGCTTTCGATTTACTTTGGGCACGTTATTTTTTGGCGTTTTTAGGAAAATTGCCCGGAGTGCAAGGGGTTAACAATTCAATTCAATTCAATTCAACTTTATTTATATAGCGCCATTTCACAACAACAGTCATCTCATAGCACTATCAACTGTAGGGAGGACCCCCACAGTTGCAGAAAGACCCCAGCAATCAGGCGATCCCCTGTGAGCAAGCACTTGGCGACGGTGGAGAGGAAAAACTCCCTTTTAACAGGAAGAAACCTCCAGCAGAACCAGGCTCAGGGAGGGGCAGTCATCTGCTGCGACTGGCTGGGGGGTGAGGGGATAGAGAAGAAGAAAAGAACAGACATGTAGAGAGCAAACAGCACGATGGGGACTCAATCTATGGGAGAGAACAAACAAATGTTAATGACCAGCAAAAAAAAAAAATATTTCATAGAGAGTGAGGAAAGGAGTGAGGCCCAGTGCATTACTGGAGGTCCCCCGGCTGACTAAACCTATTAGCAGCATAACTACGGGAGGGTTCAGAAAACACATGATCCCTCCCTAATTGTAGGCTATATCAAAAAGGTAGGTTTTAGCCCTATTCTTAAAAACAGAGATCGAGTCTGACTCCCGAATCCAGATTGGCAGCTGATTCCACAGGAGAGGAGCTTGATAACTGAAGGCTCTGCCTCCCATTGTACTTTTGGAGATTCTAGGTATTACAAGTAAACCTGCATTTTGGGAGCGTAGTGCTCTGTTAGGATGATACGGTAGTATCAGATCTTTTAAATAAAAAGGAGCCTGATTGTTTAGAGCTTTGTAAGTAAGAAGAAGGATTTTAAACTTAATTCTAAACTCTATGGGAAGCCAATGAAGGGAGGCCAGAACCGGAGAGATATGATCTCTCTTTCTAGTACCTGTTAAAACTCTTGCTGCAGCATTTTGGATCAGCTGAAGACTTTTTAAAGATGTTTTAGGACAGCCTGATAATAAAGAATTACAATAATCTAATCTCGAGCTAACAAAAGCGTGGATCAGTTTCTCAGCATCACTCTGAGACAAGATGCTCCTAATCTTGGCAATATTACGCAAATGATAGAAGGCAGTCTTAGAAACAAATTTAATATGTGAATTGAAGGACAAATCCTGATCAAAAATAACTCCAAGGTTCCTCACAGAGCTATTAAGAGAAAGAGTAACTGCATCCAAACTGAAAGTTTGATTTGGAAAGGAATTTCTAAGGTTTTTTGGACCAACAAGAATGACTTCAGTCTTATCTGAATTTAATAGCAGGAAATTACAAGTCATCCAAACTTTGATTTCCTTAAGACAGGCTTCTAACTTGGCTAATTGATTAGTATCATCTGGCTTCATTGACAGGTATAATTGTGTGTCATCTGCATAACAGTGAAAATGTATACAGTGCTTTCTAATAATGTTGCCTAACGGAAGCATATATAAACTAAAAAGAGTAGGGCCAAGCACAGATCCCTGTGGAACTCCATGACTAAGCTTTGAGCTGAGAGAAAACTCATCATTTACATGAACAAACTGGAACCTATCAGATAAATAAGATCTAAACCACTGCAACGAAGTTCCATTAAGTCCAACATAGTGTTCTAATCTATCAAGTAGAATATTATGATCAATAGTATCAAAAGCTGCACTAAGATCTAAAAGGACAAGTACAGAAACTAGTCCATTATCAGATGCAATGAGGAGGTCGTTAGTGACCTTCGCTAAGGCTGTTTCAGTGCTATGATGGATTCTAAACCCAGATTGAAACTCCTCAAATAAACCATTTCCCTGCAGGTGGTCAAATAATTGCGTAGCAACAACTCTTTCTAAGATTTTTGAAATGAAAGGGAGATTAGAGATTGGTCTATAGTTAGCTAAAGCTCCTGGATCTAGCGTTGGCTTTTTGAGTAAGGGTTTAATTACAGCCGTTTTAAAAGCCTGCGGTACATGGCCTAAAGTTAATGAAGAATTGATTATATGAAGAATAAAGCTACCAATAAGTGGGAAGACTTCTTTAAATAACCTGGTAGGAATAGGGTCTAAAAGACAAGTTGAAGGTTTGGATGAGGAAACTATTTTGTCTAACTCACAAAGGTCGATTGGAGTAAACTCATCAAGACAGACATCAATAGAAGGAGTTGTAGTAGTTACAGTATTTAAGTTAACTGTGGGAAGAATCTGATTGATTTTATCTCTGATGGATGAAATTTTATTATTGAAAAAGTTCATAAAGTCCTGACTAGTAAGCTCTAAGGGGATGCTAGGATTGACAGAGTCCTGACTCTTTGTCAACCTGGCTACAGTACTGAAAAGAAACCTGGGATTATTCTTGTTCTCTTCTATTAATGCAGAGTAATAACTCGTTCTAGCTTTTCTAAGAGATTTTTTATAAATTAAAAGATGATTTCTCCAAGCTAAATAGATTTCATCTAAATTAGTAGAGCACCATTTTCTTTCTAATTGACGAGTCTTCTGTTTTAAGCTACGAGTTTCTGTGTTGAACCAAGGAGTTAAAAATCTCTGATTAGACTTTTTCTTTTTTAAGGGGGCCACCAAGTCTAGAGCCTGATGCAGAGAAGCTGAAACACTATCCACCATGTTATCAATTACAGAAGGAGCAAGCTGTCTATAGCTTATTTCCGTTGTGTTGACACATGGCATAGAGGAAACAATCTGCATAAATTTGGAAACAGCATCATCTGAGAGGCATCTACTGTGATAATATTTTTCTTTAGGAGCCAAATAGTCAGAAATAGTAAAATCAAAGGTTAACAGACAATGGTCTGACAGTACAGGGTTATGAGGAGACACTACAAGATTTTCTATTTCTATGCCATATGTCAGAACAAGGTCCAATGTATGGTGGAGGTAATGAGTAGAATTTCCTACTTTCTGAGAAAACCCAATCGAGTCTAATATTGAATTAAAAGCCACATTAAGGCAGTCACTATCTACATCCACATGTATATTAAAGTCCCCTACTATAATTATTCTATCAGATTTCAGCACTAAATCAGCTAAGAAATCAGGAAATTCGGATAAAAATTCTGAATAGGTTGATGGGGGACGATAAACTATGGCAAATAAAATTGGGTTTAACCTGGAATTGCTAAAGTGCCCAACACTGAGGACCAGGCCCTCAAAGGAATTATAACATGTTTTTTGCTTTACATTAACTAGTAATTTGGAATGGTAAATTGATGCAACTCCTCCTCCATGACCAGAACTTCTGGGATTTTGACAGTTTAAATAACCAGAGGGAGTTGATTCATTTAAACCAACATAATCCTCTTGTCCTAACCAAGTCTCTGTAAGGGAAATTAAATCAATCTGATGATCAATTAACAGATCATGGACTAACAGAGACTTGGGAGTTAGAGACCTAATATTTAATAAACCACATTTAATTTTTAAATTATGAGGAGGAACAGAGGCCAAATCATTCAATTTAGAGGCTTTATGTTTAATTTGAGTTTTACCAATATTTTGCTTTATCACTTTGGGATGCTTATACATTATATTTTTATTTACTTTGGAGGGAGCAGACAACGATTCTCTGATGGGAAAGACAGGGGCTAAGCTGAGGGGTGGCGGATGAAGAGGAGCTGCAGAGAGGCGTTTAAGACTGCGACTCTGCTTCCTGGTCCCAACTCTGAGTAGTCATGGTTTTGGAAATTTGGATAAAAAAGATGCCAGATTATTAGATAAATGAGAAGCACCATCCAAAGTGGGATGAATGCTGTCTCGTCTCATAAGACCAGGTTTTCCCCAAAAAGAGCTCCAATTGTCAATGTAGCCCACGTCATTTTTAGGACACCACACAGACAGCCAGCGGTTCAAGGATGCTAACAGAGGAGAGTTTGTTGAAATCATTCATTCTGTTCTGTGCTTGTGAGATGTGAAGTGTGTTATAAACTGTCTGTCCATGAATCTGCCTCTTATTTCACACACTCCACAGTGTTATCCTTGTTTATGCTTTTCAGTCCCTCCAGGATTTTGCGATGTTGTCTCTGAGCATTTCAGCGCCACTCAGTCTAACCAATCAAATGCATTGCTGCACTACGTTCACTCCCGTGTTTACAGTAAGTATTAAGGGAACACTTCAGCAAAAAACAGTGTGTGATTTAATAATAAAAAAAAACACTCGCCCACAAGGTTTCCAACACCATCCCTTCCTCCGTCTCACCCCCAGCCTGCCGATGGACGTGTCCATTCTGACCATGTGTACGAAGTGCTGGGTTTGTGTTGAAAAACATCTGGGCTGGCCCAAAAGCACCCCGTTGCGGGAGCGCACGTGACAAGAGCCTGCTTAAAGTCACAAATGAGTAAATCTTGCACTACAGCCAATGTTTGATAATTTCATACATCTTTAGAGGTAAAATTATTACTACAGCTTGTCAATGAGCTTTACAACTGTGAATCTCTGGTGTGAACACGGACACTCCCGGGGGGGGGGGGGGTGTCGGGGGGGGGGGTGCCAAGACGCCCAGCAGACAGACAGGTAGGAGTTTTTTGGGATGGAAATAGAGACAATGTTGTCTGTCATTTTTTTTTTTTTTTCAGAAAAACAGAGACTCAATAGGCAATGCAAACTAACAGAATAAATTATTTATTTTTTCCTCTCCACTCAGTCCGGAGTTGTTGGGGACCATAGGGCGTTTTCAAATGAAGGTGCTGCAAAAAATTTCCAAATCTCTACTCTTTAATATGCATTCAATGCAATTTAGCTTTTGTAATGGATATTGTGTTGAAGTCTGTATTGGCTGTTGCACAAAACAGTTTTCTTCTATGGCAGAAGTTTCTGCTTAATTTACAAATCACTGTAATAGGAAATGTTTGACAATCCTCTTCTTTTCTTGTATTGTTATATGGAATGTCACTGTAGTAAGTTGGATAAAAGCATCCGCATTAAAATTTGCAATTCTTCCCACAACTTTTAGTGCAAAAAAAAACCTTTCAAAACATCACAAATTTTATCGCAACTTTTAAAAAAAGCTCCCGCAAATTTAGTCTTTTTGGGCTGCAACAATCATAAAAACATCCCGCAAAATGGTCATGAGCTGAGCAATCGGGGGTTTCCGCCACGCTCAGTCTCATGGCCTTTCTCCATATTTGTATATTTGTTATATTTTGGGTTCCTGTCATTTTATCCGTGGTTGGTTTTCATATATCTGATATTCTTATCACCCTGTTTATATCATCATAGTTTTGCCACTCTTTTATTTTGTATTTATCCCTCAGTTCTTATTTGTTGGCATTTAGTTCTTTATCATTGTTCTGTTGTGTTCTCTCTCTCCGGGGCTGCAGCTGTCAGTGGCACTTCCGGATTTCTGCTCTGTTGTGCGCGGTGCTCCTGTCAGCTGTCAGTCCCGTCTTCTTCCCTCTCATTGCTCCCAGCTGATCCCAGTCTGTAATCATTGTTTCCGCCTGCCCGCTCATGTGATCTACACCTGCTATCATTTGTGTTCATTTGTTTCTAGCTCTATTTAAGGACTGGTATTTCTCTCCCTTATTGCTGGAGTCAAAAAGAGTCATACTGCATCAGAACCCTGTCCCCATTCTGACATTCTTCGTGGATCCTGTCTTCTTGTTGTTGTTTTGTTCGTAAGTTTACTTTGTGCACAGTGTGGATTTTTGTGTTTGTGCACTCTTTGAACTTTTGTGTTTCGTTAATAAATATCACAAACTACAGTTCAGCGACTGGGTCTCCCCTCTCTGTGCCAAGGAGCAATTCATGACAGAAATCCTGGAGGGACTGCCTTTTCTCCAGATTGTCCAGGTCAATTGATAAAATTTTTGCACACTGGGAGGTTTCCATGGAAATAGCCTAGCTTCTTCCCTTGTCCCCCTCCTCTTCTGATGACCTTTTATAATTTAACTCAAATATTATATTCAGAAAAATGTCCATCATTTTGCCGCATTCCATTAATGTTGCCTCAAAGTGCCGACCAGCAGTTGACAGTAAATAACGGTTAGTAATTAACAGTTACTACACCTTTGAAGTGGAGTGATACATATCCAGTGAAAGTTGGAGTGCAATTATCATGGATTTTAGTAACCCTTGGAATCCCTATTGCCCAATCAAATTGCTCGGTTGGAACTAACTGTTGTATAAGCAGAGATAACAATGCTCTTTAATGTTATTTATTTTAGAAAAGAGTAACATGTTATTGTCAAGTTATTTGTGCCAAAGATGCTAAAGGTGTTTTTTTTTTGTTTTTTTTTTTTTTACACTAGCATACATGGCACATGTCTCTCAAGCGCAAATTCAAATGGGAGCATTCTACATCGGTTAACAGAGAAGAAGTGGCATGCACCAAGGAGAAGTCTGGACTCAAGAAACTGAAACACCATGGAGAAACTGAAAATACAAGTCAGAGAAATGTGTCTAAGGTCTTTTTTTTTCACCAAGTTGCAAATACATACACATATAGTGCATCCGAAAAGTTTTCAAAGTGCTTCACTTTTTCCACATTTTGTTTTGTTACAGCCTTATTTCAAAATTGATTAAATGTGTTTTTTTTTCCCTCAAAATCCTACGCACAATACCACATAATGACAAAGTGAAAAAAGTTTTTTTTTCAGATTTTTGCAAATTTATTAAAAATAAACTAAAAAAGCACGTGTACATAAGCATTCACAGTCTTTGGCATGAAGCTCAAAATTGAGCTTGGGTGCATCCTGTTCCCACTGATCATCCTTGAGATGTTTCTACAGCTTAACTGGAGTCCACCTGTGGTAAATTTGGCTGATTGGACATGATTTCGAAAAGCATATAAGATAAGATAAGATAAGCCTTTATTAGTCCCACAACGGGGAAATTCCAGGATTGCAACAGCACAGGGATAGCAACACTCAGAGCAACAATCAGAAGGCAAGAAAAAAAAAAAGCAAGCAAGCAAGAGCAGCTAATATACATATGTACATATTACTATAAATATATATATATATATATATATATATATATATATACAGTATATATATATATATATATATATATATATATATATATATATATATATATATATACACACAGACACACAGTATACCTCTGTGTATACCAATATACCTCTCTATATAAGGTCCCACAGTTGACAGTGCATGTCAGAGCACAAACCAAGCATGAAGTCAAAGAAATTGTCTGTAGACCGCCGAGACAGGATTGTCTTGAGACACAAATCTGAGGAAGGGTACAAAAAAATTTCTGCTGCTTTGAAGGTCCCAAAGAGCACAGTGGCCTCCATCATCTGTAAATAGAAGAAGTTCGGAACCACCAGGACTCTTCCTAGAGCTGGCCGGCTGTCTAAACTGAGCGCATGAGGGAGAAGGGCCTTAGTCAGGGAGGTGACCAAGAACCCAATGGTCACTCTGTCAGAGCTCCAGCATTCCTCTGTGGAGAGAGGAGAAACTTCCAGAAGGACAACCATCTCTGCAGCAATCCACTAATCAGGCCTGTATAGTAGAGTGGCCAGACGGAAGCCACTTCTTAGTAAAAGGCACATGGCAGCCTGCCTGGAGTTTGCCTGAAGGCACCTGAAGGACTTTCAGACCACAAGAAACAAAATTATCGGGTCTGATGAGACAAAGATTGAACTCTTTGGCGTGAATGCCATGCATCATGTTTGGAGGAAACCAGGCACTGCTCATTTCCATGCCAATACCATACCTACAGTGAAGCATGGTGGTGGCAGTATCATGCTGTGGGGATTGTCTTCAGTGGCAGGAATTGGGAGGCTCGTCAGGATAGAAGGAAAGATGAACGCAGCAATATACAGAGACATACTGTTGCCTTACGGCTAGAAGGTTCCAGGTTCAAATCCTCAGGCTGGCAGGGGTAGGAACCTTTCTGTGTGGAGTTTGCATGTTCTCCCTGTGCTGCGTGGGTTTACTCCGGGGGCTCCGGTTTCCTCCCACAATCTAAATCTATGCATGTTAGGTTAATTGGTTGTTCTAAATTGTCCCTAGATATCTGTCTACTATAGGCCCTTAGAATAGAGGGTTAGTACTAGTGAAGCGCGTTGAGGGGTCTTTGAGACTAGAAACTAGAGACAGCTTCTATCCAACAGCAATAACCACTCTGAATAAAATGAGGAAGTAATGTGCTAAATGGACATGATTATATGTTGTTGAATGCTCCTTGCAATGACTGTGTGTGCATGATGTCCTGTGTTGATGTCTGTGTGAATGTGGCTTGCTATTTATTCTTTTTAATTATTATTTTTAACTGATTTTTTTTAGTAATTTTAGGTCTGTTTTTTATAATGGGGCAATGTTTTTATAAATGGGGCACTGACTGGAGAGCACTTTTGAATTTCGTTGTACCTGTGACAATGACAATTAAAGATCTATCTATCTAAAAAGCGTTATATAAGTTCAGGTCCTTATGATGAAAACCTGCTCCAGAGCGCTCTTGACCTCAGACTGGGGCAACGGTTCATCTTTCAGAAGGACAATAACCCTGAGCACACAGCCAAGATATCAAAAGAGTGACTTCAGGACAACTCTGTGAATGTCCTAGAGTGGCCCAGCCAGAGCCCAGACTTGAATCCAATTGAACATCTCTGGAGAGACCTGAAAATGGCTGTGCACCGACACTTCCCATCCAACCTGAAGGAGCTTGAGAGGTCCTGCATAGATGAATGGGCAAAACTGCCCAAAGATAGGTGTGCCAAGCTTGTGGCATCATATTCAAAAAAGACTTGGGACTATAATTGCTGCCAAAGGTGCATCATCAAAGTATTGCGCAAAGGATGTAAATACTTATGTACATGTGATTTCTTAGTTTTTTTATCTACTGTATCTATAAATTCACAAAATCTCTGTCTCTGTGTGTCTGTCTTTTCCACGCATATCTCTTGAGCCGTTCATGAGACTGGCCTTAAGATTTAAACCGTGCTTTGCTGAGGTTACGAGAGTGTGCACCCCCAAGTATGGAGTTACTCGGTCAAAATATGTATTTTTTACCAATAAAAGTTCAGCCACCACTCTGTCACCATTCTGTTTCTTCATACCCTGGCTTCAAGAAGTGTGGGCAGAGTTTCGGATTGACTCCATGCTGATTGAACAATACGAGGCATCCTGACCATGTTGATTGGACAATACGTGGCATCACGACCATGCTGATTGGATAACACACAGCATCATGACCTGTCAGTCACCACAGTGCTTTGCAAACAAAGATTTTATAAGTGCTTTGCTGAGGTTATGAGGGTGTGTATCCCCAAGTATGAAGTCGCTCAGTGAAAATATATACCATAAAGTTGCTGTGATATCATCGGTCTAATGGATAATTCGGCATGGAGAACACGAGGTGCCGGGGGGGTGGGGGCTGGTGCCACAAAAGACATTGTTGTCACATGGGTAAAGCAGCAGCAAAGACTCCCGTTAACCGGGCCGGCTGGGCTTGGCTCCCTGTGAAGGACTGTGATCTGCCGGTTCAGCTGCTGCTTCCCCAGCACCGGTGTCCGACCAGGTGCTCCACGATCATTTACAGGGAAGCACGCTCAGCCTGCCCGGTCCATGGTAAACGACAGTCCCGACCGCTGCTTCATTGTGAAGCGGAATGGCCAGATCACCTGCATATCATATGTGGACACTAAACGATAACAAGACGCAAAAATGCCCAAATAACAAAATAAATCATTTTTATTTAAATATTTACAGACAAATGGGCAACAATGATGCAAAAGTTGCAGCCAAACGGGTCTTTCTCCTCTGTGTGTGTGTGTGTGTGTGTGTGTGTGTGTGTGTGTGTGTGTGTGTGTGTGTGTGTGTGAATGGTAAAGGGATTGGTGTTGTACCATGGATGCCCTGAATTTCCCTCTGGGGATCAATTAAGTATACAACATACAAATACAAAATAAAATTAAAAATAATAACAATTTTCGGTGTTTTGTACTTATAATATTGCTAAAATATAAAAGGATGCACTACAATGGGTCTCAAATATTTGTAAATGTGTCCCGTTATAGTACCGCATGGGTTCATTGATGATAGACTATCAATTACACATATAAACTAAATTATAATGATGACTGAACTACCATTCCCCAAAGTGCAAGATACATTTATGAATATAAGTCATAAAAGATCACACAAATAAGTGATCTGACAAAAAAAATGAACAAGCAGTTCTTAAATGGTGGCTAATATTGGATGTCCCATTCATTTTCAGTTATTCGATAATTAATAAACACACAATCAAATAAATCTCAGTTCAGTCTCTTTCTTTTTTTATTTTTATGTTTTCACATAAGTACAAGAAATACAGTTGTACATACTTCGGAACAAAACACACAGGTCACCTTGAAAGTTATGATACAGGTTGTCTTATCTGTAAACCACTCTTGTTTTCAAGGTTACTTTTCCAACAGTCCCAATAAGATATGATATGATAAGATAAGATAAGATAAGATAAGCCTTTATTAGTCCCACAATGGGGAAATTCCAGGATTGCAACAGCACAAGGACAGCAACACTCAGAGCAACAATCAAAAAGACAAGAAAAACAAGAGCAGCGAATATACATATGTACACATAAATATATAAATATATATACAAACAGTGCGGCGCATTGTAGCTAGATGGAATGAAGAGCATAACTGTCTACTTAGTTACCCTACATAGTATGAATATGTAACCATACATAGAGTGGGGCAAAAAAGTATTTAGTCAGCCACCAATTGTGCAACTTCTCCCACTTAAAAGATGAGAAAGGTCTTCAATTTTCATCATAGGTATATCTTAACTATGAGAGACAAAACGAGAAAAAAAAAAATCCAGAAAATCACATTGAAGGATTTTTAATGAATTAATTGGTAAATTCCTCTGTAAAATAAGTATTTGGTCAATCCCAAAAGTTCATCTCAATACTTTGTTATATACCCTTTGTTGGCAATGACAGAGGTCAAATGTTTTCTGTAAGTCCTCACAAGGTTTTCACACACTGTTGCTGGTATTTTGGCCCATTCCTTCATGCAGATCTCCTCTAGAGCAGTGATGTTTTGGGGCTGTCGCTGGGCAACACGGACTTTCAACTCCCTCCAAAGATTTTCTATGGGGTCGAGATCTGGAGACTGGCTAGGCAACTCCAGGACCTTGAAATGCTTCTTACGAAGCCACTCCTTCATTGCCCGGGCCGTGTGTTTGGGATCACTGTCATGCTGAAAGACCCAGCCACGTTTCATCTTCAATGCCCTTGCTGATGGAAGGAGGTGTTCACTCAAAATCTCACGATACATGGCCCCATTCATTCTTTCCTTTACACGGATCAGTTGTCCTGGTCCCTTTGCAGAAAAACAGACCCCCAAAGTATGATGTTTCCACCCCCATGCTTCACAGTAGGTATGGTGTTCTTTCTCCTCCAAACATGACAAGTTGAGTTTTCATCAAAAAGTTCTATTTTGGTTTCATCTGACCATATGACATTCTCCCAATCCTCTTCTGAATCATCCAAATGCTCTCTAGCAAACTTCAGATGGGCCTGGACATGTACTGGCTTAAGCAGGGGGACACGCCTGGCACTACAGGATTTGAGTCCCTGGCGGCGTAGTGTGTTACTGATGTAGCCTTTGTTACTTTGGTCCTAGCTCTCTGCAGGTCATTCACTAGGTACCCCCGTGTGGTTCTGGGATTTTTGCTCATCGTTCTCGTGATCATTTTGACCCCACGGGGTGAGATCTTGTGTGGAGCCCCAGATCGAGGGAGATTATCAGTGGTCTTGTATGTCTTCCATTTTCTAATAATTGCTCCCACAGTTGATTTCTTCACACCAAGCTGCTTACCTATTTCAGATTCAGTCTTCCCAGCCTGGTGCAGGTCTGCTATTTTGTTTCTGGTGTCCTTTGACAGCTCTTTGGTCTTGGCCATAGTGGAGTTTGGAGTCTGACTGTTTGAGGTTGTGGACAGGTGTCTTTTATACTGATAACGAGTTCAAACAGGTGCCATTAATACAGGTAACGAGTGGAGGACAGAGGAGCCTCTCAAAGAAGAAGTTACAGGTCCGTGAGAGCCAGAAATCTTGCTCGTTTGTAGGTGACCAAATACTTATTTTACCAAGGAATTTACCAATTAATTCATTAAAAATCCTTCAATGTGATTTTCTGGATTTTTTTTTCTCATTTTGTCTCTCATAGTTGAGGTATACCTATGATGAGAATTGGAGACCTCTCTCATATTTTAAGTGGGAGAACTTGCACAATTGGTGGCTGACTAAATACTTTTTTGCCCCACTGTATTGTCACACTCCGCAACGACTCATATTGTCCTAGTTGTACACTGGAGGGGACCATTGTGTAAGTCTATTGCGTCTTTTGCATTCAATACTATTAGGTTGTCATGTTTTTTTGCTATCTCTGCGAGCAGCCCTGCTTAGGTTATACAGTCTGACAGCTGTAGGTAGGAAGGACCTGTGAAACCTCTCGGTTGCGCACCTAAGATGATGTAGTCTGCTGCTAAATGAGCTCCTCAGTGCGTTCAGTATGTCCTGCATAGGATGGGACTCGGACTCCAGCAGAGATGACAGTTTAGCCACCATCCTTCTCTCTCCTATCTCCTCCACTGGGTCAAGGCGTTGCCCCAGGACAGAGCTAGCTTTCTTGATCAGTTTGTTCAGTCTCTTCCTATCAGCTGCTGTAATCCCACTGCCCCAGCAGACCACTCCAAAAGTGATGGCTGATGCCACCACTGTGTCGTAGAATGTCTTCAGCTGCGCCCCTTGTACACCAAAAGACCTGAGTCTCCTCAGTAGGAATAGCCTGCGCTGTCCCTTCTTGTAGAGTGCGTCGGTATTGTGTGACCAGTCTAGTTTATTGTTCAGATGAACATCCAGGTACTTGTAGGATGTCACCATCTCGATGTCTGTTCCCTGTATGTTTACTGGTGCTGTGAGGGGTTGTCCTTGCCTGCGGCAGTCCACCACCAGCTCCTTAGTTTTCCTCGCATTGATCTGGAGCCAGTTCCGATGGCACCAGTCCACGAAGTTCTGGATAAGTCCTCTGTACTCAGCTTCATCTCCATTGGAGATGAGGCCGACGATCACAGAGTCATCAGAGAACTTCTGTAGATGGCAGTGTGTTGTGTTGTGTGAGAAGTCCGCAGTATAAAGGAAGGGAGCCAAAACCGTTCCCTGGGGGGCCCCCGTGCTACCGATGATCATGTCGGACACACAGTCCCGGGTTCTCACAAACTGTGACCGGTTAGTGAGGTAGTCCAGGATCCACGATGACAGGTGCTAGTCCATCCCTGCGCACAGCAGCTTGTCCTTCAGGATCATCGGTTAGATGGTGTTGAAAGCACTGGAGAAGTCAAAGAACATGATCCTCACTGCATTCCCGGGCTTCTCCAGGTGGGACAGAGAACGGTGAAGGAGGAAGATCACTGCATCCTCCACCCCAATGCCATGCTGGTAGGCGAACTGGAGTGGATCCATTGCTGGTCTCGACAGGGGGCGGAGGTGAGCAAGGAGCAGTCTCTCCAGGGTCTTCATCATGTGAGACGTCAGGGCCACTGGTCTGTAGCTGTTCAGGTCTTTGGGGTGGGAAGTCTTTGGTACAGGTACCACACAAGATGTTTTCCACAACTGTGGTACTCTCCCCAGCTTCAGGCTCAGGTTGAAGATGTGCTCTACAATCCCACACAGTTGGTCTGCACAGGACTTGAGGAGCTTCGCGCTGATGCCGTCCGGTCCCAAGGCCTTCCTCGCCTTGATCTTCCTCAGCTCCATCCTCACCTGGGTCGTAGTGAGGGTGATGTTGGGGGGCTGCGTGGTGGGAGTGTGGGGGGGTGTTGGTGGAGTGGAGTGTGGGCAGCAGGACTCGATGTCTTTTGAGGCAGCAGTGGTTGTTGTGCAGTCGGTGGGAGGGCGGTTGGTCAAACCTATTAAAAAACAGGTTCAGATTGTTTGCCCACTCCCTGCCCCCCCCCCCCCCCCATGGCCTGGGGGGAGGTATTCTGGAGCCCAGAGATGGTTTTAAGGTTTCTCCAGACCCCGTCGATGTTGCTCTGTTGCAGCTTGTCCTTCAGCTTCTTCCTGAAGCTGTCCTTGCCTTCTCTGATCTTCCTCCTCAGCTCCCTCTGTACGGACTTCAGCATCTCCCTGTTCACCCGACCTGAAGATCCTCTTCTTCTCTCTCAGAAGTGTTTTTATCTCAGTGTTGATCCAGGGTTTGTTGTTCGAGCAACACCGTATGGTCTTGGTGGGTACAGTGTTGTCCACACAGAAGCTGATGTAGTCCATGGTGGTGTGAGTGAGGCCATCGATGTCCTCACCATGTGGATCGCAGAGCTGCTCCCAGGCAGTGGTTTCAAAACAGTCCTTTAGAGTGTCCATTGCCTCCTCAGACCATAACTTCACTGTGCGCATGACCGGAGGTTGTCTGTGTACTAGGGGTTTGTACACCGGCAGGAGATGAACCAAGTTGTGATCCGATCTCCCGAGTGGGGGGAGTGGTGATGAGGTGTACGCCTCCTTAGTATTTGCATAGAATAAGTCCAGTGTTTTATTTATAAAAGGATATAAGGGAAGGACCAACAGGGCTTCCAGAGTGTAACAAGTTCAATCCATGTCCTTCTCATTCTTTGTAGTCTATATAGGCAGCCAAAAAGAAAAAAAAAACTTGGTTCGTTGATTGCCATCAGTCAGGTGTGATTATGTTCACTGTGTTAGTCTTGGGCATATCCAGAGCCTACAAGTTAAAATGCCATTAAAGATGAAAAGGGTCAAAATTTTAACACATTTAAAGCAAAACATTCTATAAATCATTCCTATGTAATATCCATTTGGACCAGTACCTATGAAATTTGTCAGTACAAAGTCTGAGGGAAAATGTCAACTTCTCCATCTCAAGCATCTCCTTCACGATTGTTGCCCATTCCTTTTTTTGTTGGTGGCTCTTTGTCTAGCCATTTCTTAGTTATTGCTTTCTTGCCAGCAACTAATAATATTTTAAGGAGGTACTTGTCTTGCTTATTAAGTTCAATTGGTATATTTCCCAAAGATATCATGCAAAAACTATGTTCATTCTCAATACCCATTATACAGCTTATTTCAGATACTATTTCTTGCCAATAGGGCTGGATTATTGGGGATTGGGATTATTCCAAAATAATGTATCAAGAGTTGAGTCACTCAAACGTCTCATGTCTGTTTTGTTTTTTTTTTTGTTTTTTTTTGCTTTAAAGTTTCACTTAAGCCCCACCCCCTGAAAAAAGACAAGTTTAGCCTGAGCATTTTTGGTGACGTAGCTATATATAACGCTGGCACATGTGTAGTGTAGAGCCAGTCAGGACTCTCTGGCCTTACTGAAGTTAGCCTTCAGAGCAATTTAGCATTTCTGGGCAGCTGCTTTGAGAATCTGACCCAAATCAAGATGGGTTTTACCATTAAACTGCTTTTAAGGACAGATGCAGTTTCAGTCATTATCCTGGGCCACTGTGCATACAGCTGGGCATGTCCTTCAGCCGGTAAGGGTTCTTTTTATCACAGGACTTATTCTGATGATGTAGCGCTATCTACTATTAGCCTTGGGATACGTGGGTGGGCCTAGTGATCACAAATCCTGGCTTTTGAAGGAGAAGGGAAAGTGAAATGATTTTGTCACAACACAAGCCAGTGTACTCCTAGTGCCAGTCCCAAGCCCGGGTAAATGGGGAAGGTTATTCCAGGAAAGGCATCTGACATTTTCCTTTGCCAAATCAAACATGCAGATCATGACAAATGAAACTTGCATACCAGATCAGTCGAGGCCTTGGTTAACAGAATCAGAATCAGAATCAGAATCAGATTTATTGCCATTGTTCATGTAATACACAAACTAGGAATTTGTCTCGGTGCCATGCTGCAACATTAAAAACATAATGAGAAAAAGGGATAAACTAAAAAACTAAAGGACTAGAAACGTGCAATAAGTGTAGAAAAATAAGTAATAATAAGTAATAATAATAATAATACTAGTAATAATGAGTAGTACTAGTCAAGGCAGTTTTAAAAAATTAGCATGTAGCAGATAATGTGAAGTACCACATAGTGCAGTCAATAATGCAACAGAAAAACAGTGATGATTGACATGAGTCTGGTTGAGCTGCTGTACATAGTGCACGAGAGTCAAAAGTCACTTAGTGTTCAGCAGTCTGATGGCAGAGGGGAAAAAGCTGTTCATGTGCCGGGAGGTTTTAGTCCGAATGGACCGAAGCCTTCTACCTGAGGGGAGGGGGGGCAAACAGCACGTGACCAGGATGTGAAGGATCAGCTATGATCCGGCCAGCACGTCTCCGGGTCCTGGAGATGTACAGGTCCTGGAGAGATGGGAGCTCGCAGCCTATCACCTTCTCAGCAGTGCGCACGACGCGCTGCAGCCTTAGTCTGTCCCTTAACAACGACTGCCACCGGTGCTGTTAACCAACAGGGTGCCAGTAGAAATTGGGTTACTGTTGGTCGAGGAGGAGGACAGGGGGAAGGCATGTTAGGAAGGAGAGAGAAAGGGAAAGATAAAAGTATGGAAGTGAGAGTAGGGACGTTAAATGTAGGGACTATGACTGGTAAATGTAGAGTTGCCTGATATGATGGAGAAAAGAAAGGTAGATATACATAGTGCTTCCTTTGGCTTAAAGACCTTGGCGCGATGGCAACATATTTTTTCCGGGGGGGGGGGCACAAAACACATGACACAAATGTAACCAGAATACGTTAATTTTATACTATTTATTTCTTTTTTTTAATTTTGCACAGTAACTTTGCATATGGAACTTACCATTTGAAGTATTGTGCAACCGAGGCTTGAATGTTGGAATATTGGGCCATTTGGGGGCCCACCCAAACGTCCTGTGTTTGGACTTTTTACTGGTGTCATCCTTCTCTCCTCCCTCTGCTCTCACCTCTCCTGGACCCTCTGCCTGAACACTTTCCTCTCCTTGGCTCCTCTCTTCTGTCTAATCTTGCCCTCACTGAGCCCTGTCTAATTCAGGTTCTCTCTGTCTATGGTGGTATACAAACAGGTTAGAAAATATCAAGTGTCGTGTAATTTAAAAGTAGACAACCAAAAATTTGATGTTAAGGGTACAAAAGAGCACCCACTGAAAAACTGGAATAATGACTTCAGTCTTGAAAGTTTGAGGTTTTTCTCCAAAATTTATAACAATTTTCTTAGTTTTCTAATTTTCTCTATAAATGTATCTAATTTTTTTAAAACCATTTCCTCAAATTTGTAATTTCCTCTTGTAAAATTGACTTTTCTTGTACATTTGAGACTTTATTGTAAATTTGTTGATTATCTTATGGCTAATTTTTGTCTTGTGGTAACCCAGCACACTGCGGACGGACACTATCTCACACTCATCAGGGCTGGAGGAAACGGAGGACAATTTACATACGGACAGAGAGCCCCAGGGGGCAATCAGACGGGACTGTTATGTATGCGTCCTCGGAGAGGACATCCAGGCCGGGCGCTAGCTGATGTCATGCTAATGATGTGTATTGACTGATGTGTATTAGATGACAATCACTATGCTAATGTGCCATACATTCTCTCTGTCTGTATAACGTGTATAAAAGAGCTTGTTATACATGCCTGAAGAACGCAAAAACTCTCCTACCAGACACACGGCCCCAGCAGGCAACGCTGGGGTCCACCGGCTGTATTTACATTAGAGGGTCAATAAAGAACCTGTGTCGACCTACACTTATACACTACCGTTCAAAAGTTTGGGGTCACTTAGAAATTTCCTTATTTTTGAAAGAAAATCACTTTTTTTCAATGAAGATAACTTTAAACTAATCAGAAATACACTCTATACATTGCTAATGTGGTAAATGACTATTCTAGCTGCAAATGTCTGGTTTTTGGTGCAATATCTAGATAGGTGTATAGAGGCTCATTTCCAGCAACTATCACTCCAGTGTTCTAATGGTACAATGTGTTTGCTCAATGCGTCAGAAGGCTAATGGATGATTAGAAAACCCTTGTGCAATCATGTTAGGTCTGCAATGCTGTAATTGCTGCAAATGGAGGATTCTTTGACGAAAGCAAAATTTGAAGGAAAAAATTATTATTTCAAATACAAATCATTATTTCTAACCTTGTCAATGTCTTGACTATATTTTCTATTCATTTTACAACTCATGGTGGTAAAAAAGTGTGACTTTTCATGGAAAACACAAAATAATTGTCTGAGGTGACCCCAAACTTTTGAACGGTAGTGTACCTCGCCCCCACATCCTTTCCTTACACCCTCTACATCGGTGACCCCGACCTTCAAATCCACACTGGAGTGCACGCGCCTTATTCTCTCCACGATGGCGACCTCCAGGGCCGGACGGAGAGCGTGGCACTGGGACCAAGACGCACAAGGTTCAGCGACATGAGCAACGCACAGAAACATCCTGAACGGGGAAGATCATCGGCGCCGTCTGTGTTGATTTCCATCAAGCTCCCCAACTCTGACTCACCTCCCGACAGTGGACTTTCTGTGCACAGAAGCCCTGCACACACACCGCAGGATTAGGAGGACAGTGCAACTTCCAGCTATGTGGTCACTGCGCCAGGCGCGCGCCATGCACCAGGGACAAACTGGCTCCACAGACTTATACATCGTCTTCCACCGCTGCACAAGCCCAAGAAACACGGCCGATCGCCATCCTCGGAACCTTTAGGGCTGCCTACGCACCTGAAGCAGACATGCAGCCCGCACACGGGACTTTCTATGGGTTTCTCAGCCATGGCGCACAACGGGAATTTACCCGATTGCTTTCCCCGATGACTTAAGGGCTGCTTCCGCACCTAAAGCCAAACCGCCAAGTCCCTCACACAGCTTCAGTTTTTTTTCCACAGCCGCTACGCATCCTCGGGGAATTTGGCCGTTCCCCTTCCACACATCTTCACAGGACTGAGCCACAAGAGGAGTCAGAGACTTAATTTTTTTCACAGCCGCTGCACATCACCACCAGGTTTACCGGGAAAGTCCCTCACCATTGCGGATCCACACACAATTTTTGCGCAGCCCAGACACTTTTGACATCCCGGGCTGGCATCCCCCCCCCTCCTCCGCCACATCGCTCTTCCCACATCTCACTCCCTAAAGCCAGCCAATTGCCGGTTTGTTCCATCACAAACCCGGAGCGGAGCACATTGTCTTTTCCACCCCTCCCCTGTCCCCCCCACAGACTGACATGGCCTCCCACATTCCTCTACAGCAGAACAGTTCTACCTTAGCTGGAGCCCAAACGACCGTTGGGGGGGGGGGGGGGTGACAGCCCCTTCTGAGTGTTCTGGGGGGAGCCGTGTGGTGACCCAGCACACTGCGGACGGACACTGTCTCACACTCATCAGGGCTGGAGGAAACGGAGGACAATTTACATACAGACAGAGAGCCCCAGGGGGCAATCAGATGGGACTGTTATGTATGCATCCTCAGAGAGGACGTCCGGGCCGGGTGCTAGCTGATGTCATGCTAATGATGTGTATTGACTGATGTGTATTAGATGACAATCACTATGCTAATGTGCCATGCATTCTCTCTGTCTGTATAACGTGTGTATATATATATATATATATATATATATATATATATATATATATATATATATATATATACAGTATATACAGTATATACAGTATATATATATATACAGTGGGGTAAAAAAGTATTTAGTCAGCCACCAACTGTGCAAGTTCTCCCACTTAAAAGATGAGAGAGGTCTCCAATTTTCATCATAGGTATACCTCAACTATGAGAGACAAAATAAGAAAAAAAAATCCAGAAAATCACATCGAAGGATTTTTAATGGATTAATTGGTAAATTCCTCGGTAAAATAAGTATTTGGTCAATAACAAAAGTTCATCTCAATACTTTGTTATATACCTTTGTTGGCAATGACAGAGGTCAAACATTTTCTGTAAGTTTTCACAAGGTTTTCACACACTGTTGCTGGTATTTTGGCCCATTCCTCCATGCAGATCTCCTCTAGAGCAGTGATGTTTTGGGGCTGTCACTGGGCAACACAGACTTTCAACTCCCTCCAAAGATTTTCTATGGGGTTGAGATCTGGAGACTGGCTAGGCCACTCCAGGACCTTGAAATGCTTCTTACGAAGCCACTCCTTCGTTGCCCGGGCAGTGTGTTTGGGATCATTGTCATGCTGAAAGACCCAGCCACGTTTCATCTTCAATGCCCTTGCTGGTGGAAGGAGGTTTTCACTCAAAATCTCACGATACATGGCCCCATTCATTCTTTCCTTTACACGGATCAGTTGTCCTGGTCCCTTTGCAGAAAAACAGCCCCAAAGTATGATGTTTCCACCCCCATGCTTCACAGTAGGTATGGTGTTCTTTCTCCTCGAAACACGACAAGTTGAGTTTTTACCAGAAAATTCTATTTTGGTTTCATCTGACCATATGACATTCTCCCAATCCTCTTCTGGATCATCCAAATGCTCTCTAGCAAACTTCAGATGGGCCTGGACATGTACTGGCTTAAGCAGGGGGACACGT
This sequence comes from Pholidichthys leucotaenia, assembly GCA_020510985.1. Classification (NCBI taxonomy): domain Eukaryota; kingdom Metazoa; phylum Chordata; class Actinopteri; order Cichliformes; family Pholidichthyidae; genus Pholidichthys; species Pholidichthys leucotaenia. The sequence goes on along the minus strand of CM035846.1, from coordinate 86,986,369 downwards.
CTGGCACTGCAGGATTTGAGTCCCTGGCAGCGTAGTGTGTTACTGATGGTAGCCTTTGTTACTTTGGTCCCAGCTCTCTGCAGGTCATTCACTAGGTACCCCCGTGTGGTTCTGGGATTTTTGCTCACCGTTCTTGTGATCATTTTGACCCCACGGGGTGAGATCTTGCGTGGAACTCCAGATCGAGGGAGATTATCAGTGGTCTTGTATGTCTTCCATTTTCTAATAATTGCTTCCACAGTTGAATTCTTCACACCAAGCTGCTTACCTATTGCAGATTCAGTCTTCCCAGCCTGGTGCAGGTCTGCAATTTTGTTTCTGGTGTCCTTTGACAGCTCTTTGGTCTTGGCCATAGTGGAGTTTGGAGTCTGACTGTTTGAGGTTGTGGACAGGTGTCTTTTATACTGATAACGAGTTCAAACAGGTGCCATTAATACAGGTAACAAGTGGAGGACAGAGGAGCCTCTCAAAGAAGAAGTTACAGGTCCATGAGAGCCAGAAATCTTGCTTGTTTGTAGGTGACCAAATACTTATTTTACCGAGGAATTTACCAATTAATTCATTAAAAATCCTTCAATGTGATTTTCTGGATTTTTTTTTCTCATTTTGTCTCTCATAGTTAAGGTATACCTATGATGAAAATTGGAGACCTCTCTCATATTTTAAGTGGGAGAACTTGCACAATTGGTGGCTGACTAAATACTTTTTTGCCCCACTGTATATGAACCAGAAAACCAGTGTAATGTACACAAACCGATAAGTAAAATATTGGACCTACTGTCCATTGTGTCTACTTTCATCCATTTTCATCATTCCCGGTCTGATTTCGTCTTCTGCCAGTCATTTTCACTTTCGCTTTTCTCCCACATCCTGAACATCCATCCTTATGATTTATCCCATCTCAGGTTTGCGTATAAAACACGGCAGAATCAGTGCTCTTGGATTGCTATTGTCCTCTTCCGTCATGTGGAGCTGCAGCGCTAGCAGGCAAAAATGAACCTGCTTCGGCCACCCTCTGTTATCACAGAAGCTACAGCAGATATTTCCCTTCAAAAGCTAAATAATCTCTTTTTAGAATCACAGTTGGCAAAATTTGGAGTAAATGCTCCTTCCGTGTGGAAATATGTGGCAACCGAGGCTTTGTTTACATCTGGTTTTCGCCATCTGAAAGTGATGTACAATGTGGCTGGTTTTGAGTGACATCACTTTTCCAGTGAAGACCAATGAGCTATATGTCACTGCCATCTTGTGAAGTTGAAAGACTGGAACTACTGGGCTTTACCTGGGCTTCTGGTCACATCACATGACAGGCGTGGACCCGCAACATAGGCAGCAGGGGGTGCATATGCATTATGAGAGCCGACATTGTAAAGGGTTAACATCTTGTGTTTGGCAAGTACAGTGATCCCTCACTTATCGCGGTTAATGGGTTCCAGAACCGACCGCGAAGTAGCGTCACCCCTAATGACGTCATCCATAAATAATACGTACGTTCATTCTCTCACTCTCTCTCTCTCATATGATACGTGTGTGTGTGTGTGTGTGTGTACGTGTACATACATACGTAGATGTAAATAAAGTGTACATAAATATGTTTTTAGAACTCTTTTATTCTTATAACAAGATACGTAACTCAAGATGAAAATGATTTACTGCACAGGTTAATGAGAGCTTTACTGCTCCTCAGGTGACGCCTCATCGTCAGGTGCTAGAGGCGCAGGATCATCGAGGGCAGCTTCCGATAGAGCTGGAGAAGCTGCAGGAGGCGGCGTAGTGGCTCGACGGGAAGACTATTTCGCACAAAATGGCACAAGAGAACAGCAAAAAGTTCCACGCGGCGAGACTAAAAGTAACACGAGCGATAAAGAGCAATGAATGCGGTCTTCCTTCCCTTCATGGGCGCTCGGCAGGGAGAGGAGGTGGGTGAAACGTCTCGGCCAATCAGCTTGCGGGGTGAAACGTCTCGGCCAATCAGCTTGCGAGATTTCCGAGCCGAGCCAACACGAGAACAGCGAACAGAGAGGTGGATTTTTTGAGTTGTGCGGCTCTCCGTGTTGATACCTGATGGTCTAATGTAGTCTCCCTGCCTTCTGCTAGCGCCCGCCCATTATTTCTCAATTTTGAATTTTTGATGAATATTTTTGAAAAATCCGCGATGCACTGAGGGCGCTAAAGGTGAAGCGCGAAGTAGCGAGGGATCACTGTACACCACAATACAGTTGTGTCTTCTTATCCAGAATTTTGATGGATTGCTTATACAGCAGGCAGCGCGGTGTTGGAGTGGTTAGCACCGCAGCAGCACAGTAACTCACCCTTGGACGGGGGATCCTGGGTTCAATTCCAGCCCCCAGCCAACAGTGATCTGTGTGGAGTTTGCATGTTCTCCCCGTGTCTGCGTGGGTTTACTCCGGGATTTCTCCGGTTTCTTCCCACATGCCAAAAACATGCAAGTTAGGTTAATTGGCATCAAAACTGGGGATTCTAAGTTGTCCTTAGGTATGACTGTGTGAGTGAATGGTTGTCTGTCTCTCTGTGTTGGCCCTACGATGGATTGGTGATCTGTCCAGGGTGTACCCGCCTCCTGCCCAAAGATGCTGGGACAGGCTCCAGCGCCCCCCGACCCGAAAAGGATTAAGCACAAGAAGATGGATGGATGGATGCTTATACAGCAATTCCAAGGGTTTCAGAGTCATACTATTGGTTTGTGACCACCAAGAGATACAATTGGAGAAATGTGTCAAAATCATGGCATTCAGAAAGGTTTTTGATCCTTTTAGCGTCAGTGAGTTTCTGATGCCACGAAATTTGCAATGTTGTACTTCAGAGAGCTCTTGGCCGTCTGTATGCAGGTGAGTGGCAGCCTCATTTTCAAACTAGTTTACTCTCCAGTGTTGATACTTTTACTCTGTTGGTGGTAGAGCATCTTAAGGCTGTTTACTAGCTAGCGCTATCCCTCGGACACAAATGCACAAATTTGCATGTTTTCCACATGTTTACAGTAACTTTACATATATTGGCACCGTATGAAAAATTTGCTTCGCATTTGGTCTGACCACACCTTCATAAAGAAATATATTTAACATTTCAGAATAAAGGGCTGAAACTGGTTTTGCTCTTCCCAATACTTTTAAGTTACAACAAATCACTATGCTGTTGTTGGCCGTGATGATTCATTTCCTGCCCAGAGTTCTTTAAATTAAAGTTACCGTATTAGACATCCCTGTTCCCACCTGACTGGCTAAGCCACAGTCAATAATAAACTGTATCTCATATCATTCTGGCTTATTTTGTTAGATCTTCATTGTTTTGCAAGAACCTGTTGAGATTTGTTCATTTACATCCTTGCTTATTGTTTGTATTGCTGTCATGGAAAGAGTATGTCAGAGTATGACGTCATCACATACTGACATTTCTCTTTGTTCTGCACTGATTGAATTTGCACAAATGAATAGCACACCTTTGACTAGAGAGGCGCTACAACAGAGTGCTGTATTTTACTCAATGCAAGTGATTCAGTAAAGGTTCCCGAAGACTGATAGTCCAGCTTTGCTTGTCTATATATCTATTAGTTTTAAGTTTTATCTTGTTTCTGGTGTTTCCTCATTTGACGGCATTTCCTCAGCTCAGCACTGGTCCTGTTGGTGGATGAGTGACACTACTATGGGTGGGGGTGCACTGGAACAGAATTCTTGGCAGTTATAGGACAGTTACCATAGCAACACAGCACTGAGTGGGAATCACATGTGACAGCTTTATTGTGATTGCAGCTAAACATAAAAATCACAAACTATTTAGTCACAGCAGTGAACAGAGTACCTTTTTAAACTTTAGATGTTAATACCACACCATTTACTTGACTGTAGTGATGTGAGGGTAAAGACCAGGGAGCACATGGTAAGTGAATCTTAATCTATAAAAAATCTCTTAGAAAAGCTAGATCAAGCTATTATTCTGCATTAATAGAAGCAAACAAGAATAACCCCAGGTTTCTCTTCAACACTGTAGCCAGGCTTACAAACAGCCATGACTTGGTCAATCCTCGCATCCCCCCTGAGCTTTCTAGTCAGGACTTTCTGAACTATTTCAATCTTAAAATTTTATCTATTAGAGATGAAATTAGTCAGATTCATCCTACTGTAAACTCTAGTACATTAACTACTGCAGCTCCCTCAATTGATATCTACTTGGATAGATTTACTCCAATCGACCTCTTGGAGTTGGATAGGGTAGTTTCCTTTTCTAAGCCTTCATCTTGCCTTCTGGACCCTATTCCTTCCAGGTTTTTTAAAATAATTTTCCCAAATATTAGTAGCCGTATTCTTCTTATCATTAATTCTTCTTTAACTCTGGGTTATGTTCCACTGGCTTTTAAAACTGCTGTAATTAAACCTTTACTTAAAAAACGACGCTCGATCCTGGAGTTTTGGCCAATTATCGACCAATCTCCAATTTGCCTTTCATTTCAAAAATCCTGGAAAGAGTTGTTGCTGTGCAATTATCTGACCATTTGCAGGGAGTAAGTTTGTTTGAGGTGTTTCAATCTGGGTTCATCCTGGAAAGAGTTGTTGCTGTGCAATTATCTGACCATTTGCAGGGAGTAAGTTTGTTTGAGGTGTTTCAATCTGGGTTCAGAGCTCATCACAGCACTGAAACTGCCTTAGTGAAGGTCTCTAATGACCTCCTGACTGCATCTGATAATGGACTTGTCTCTGTTCTTGTTTTTTTAGATCGCAGTGCAGCCTTTGACACTATCGATCATGCCATTCTACTTGATAGATTGGAACACTTTGTTGGACTCAGTGGAACTCCATTGCAGTGGTTTAGATCTTATTTGTCTGATAGATTTCAGTTTGTCCATGTCAATGATGGATTTTCTTCCAGCTCTAAGCTCACTCACAGAGTTCCACAGGGATCTGTGTTGGGCCCTACTCTTTTTAGTCTATATATGCTCCCGCTGGGCAATATCATCAGAAAGCACTGTATACATTTTCATTGTTATGCTGATGACACACAACTATACCTGTCAATGAAGCCCGATGATTGTGATCAGCTGGCCAAGCTAGATGCCTCTCTTAAGGACATCAAAGCTTAGATGACTTGTAATTTTTTACTATTGAACTCTGATCAGACTGAAGTCATTGTTGTTGCCCCAAAACATCTTAGAAATTCCTTTTCAGATTATGCTTTTAGATGCTGCCACTCTCACTCTGAACAGTTGTGTGAGGAACCTTGGAGTGATTTTTGACCAGGATTTGTCCTTTAATTCACATATTAAAACTGTTTCTAGGACCGCCTTATATCATCTGCGCAATATTGCTAAGATCAGGAGCATCTTGTCTCTGGGTGATGCTGAGAAACTGATTCACGCCTTTGTCAGTTCGCGATTAGATTATTGTAATTCACTATTATCTGGTTGTCCTAGAGTATCTTTAAAAAGTCTTCAATTGATTCAAAATGCTGCTGCTAGAGTTTTAACTGGTTCTAGAAAAAGAGATCATATTTCCCCGGTTCTGTCCTCCCTCCATTGGCTTCCCATTGAATTCAGAATCAAGTTTAAAATCCTTCTTCTTACTTTCAAAGCTCTTAACAATCTGGCCCCCCAATATATAAAAGATCTGATATTACCTTACCATCCTAACAGAGCATTACACTCCCAAAATGCTGGCTTACTTGTGGTGCCCAGAATCTCCAAAAGTACGGTGGAAGGCAGAGCCTTTTGCTACCAAGCCCCTTCTCTCTGGAACCAGTTACCACTCTGGGTCCGGGAGTCAGACTCGGTCTCTGTCTTTAAGAACAGGGTAAAATCATTCCTTTTTAATATAGCTTTCGTTTAAGGAGGGTATTTGTGTCTTTTAACCCCACTCTTGTTCTATTGTTATCTGATCCATACTGCTGGTTGGTCTCCAATATTGTACTTGGCATCTTATTGCTATGTTCTTTATGTCTGTCCTTTCCATCCTCCCTATACCCTCATCCCCAGCCAGTCGCAGCAGACAACTGCCCCTCCCTGAGCCTGGTTCTGCTAGAGGTTTCTTCCTTCCAAATGGGACTTTCTCCTCTCCACTGTCGCCTAGTGCTTGCTCATAGGAGATCGTCTGATTGCTGGGTCTTTCTGTGACTGTGTGATTTTTTTTATCTGCACTGTGGCGCCACAAGACGGCTTTTGTTGTGATGTGGTGCATTATAAATAAAGCTGAATTGAATTGAAAATTGAATTGAAGAACTGATTCAGAACCTTTAATTATTTATTTATTTATTTAATTTTTTGCCAAGTAAGACAAGATGTAATGATAAGATTAGCTCTCCAAGATGCAAGCAGGTACTCTGTGATTGAATACTGTGCATTTTTTTTTGGTTTGTTTGTTTCACTGCATACACCCTAATGCTGCCTCTCATTTTTGCCACTCAGTGTTTTTTAACTGCTATGAATTCTGTTTGGTGACATGATACGCATAACCATTATTGTTATGCTTTAGGGCGGGATGCTGGGTGGAGGAGAATGCTGTTTGTTTGTGTGTGTGTTTGTGTGTGTGTGTAGGGGGGAAGTTGGGAAGCATCTTGTACTGCATTTTACAAGTATATGTATGACAAGTGTAATAGAAAGAAGGCTCAATAAAGTTATGCAAGAAGGAGAAGAGACTGCAAGGTGTGGGCCAGAACTGGGCCAGACACTGAGATGTCTGGCCCACTTATGGCACATGTCATTGATGAGATGGGCTCTGCATCTGGCCCAGATGTGGCCCGTCAGTCACCTGTCTGGCTGAGATGTGGCCCACATTTGGCCTTCTTGTGGCTGACTTCTGGCTGACGGACTCAGGTTGAGTCATCGGCATCATTCCGTGCAGTATGTGGGCCACAAAAAACTGCAAGGTGTGGGCCAGAACTGGGCCAGACACTAAGACGTCTGGCCCATTTATGGCCCATGCCATTCATAAGATATGGTCCAGATCTTGCCCAGTTGTGCCCCATAAGTGACCCATCTGGTCCAGATGTGGCCCATGCCATTTGTGAGATGTGGCCCATATCTGGCCCTATTGTGGCTGACTTCCGGCAACCGGACTCAGGTTGAGTCATTGCCGTCATTCCACATCATATGTGGGCCAGAAGAAAGGTGTGGGCCATAACTGGGCCAGACACTGTCTCAGACATCTGGCCCACTTATGGCCTATACCTTTAGTGAGATGTGGTCCACATCTGGGCCAGATGTAGCCCACCAGTCGCCCATCTGGCCCAGGTGTGGCCCACACAATTTGTGAGATGTGGCCTACATCTGACCCGTTTCTGGATGACTTCCGGCAGCCGCACTCAGGGTGAGTCATCGCCAACTGCCAGGTGTGGGCCAGAACTGGGCCAGACACTGTCTCAGACATCTGGCTCACTTATGGCCCATGCCATTAGTGAGATGTGGTCCACATCTGGACTAGATGTAGCCCATTAGTCGCCCATCTGGCCCAGGTGTGGCCCACTCAATTCTTGAGATGTGGCCCACATCTGGCTCTCTTGTGGCTGACTTCTGGCAGCCGGACTCAGGTTGAGTCATCGCCGTCATTCCATGCCATAAGTAGGCCAGAAGAAAACTGCCAGGTGTGGGCCAGATCTGGGCCAGATGTAATTTGTAATTTGCTATCTGGGGCTTCCTTCTTGTATACATACCTCAGTTTTAATGACTTAAGTATTGGGAAGTGATCACTTCCAATAGTTGTACTGTTCATAACCGTTCATTCACAGGCGCTCACTAAACCCTTAAGCTGGATTCATGCTGCACCTCTGCTGTCAGCATATGTGTAACCGGAAACCTTGTGTGAAAAAATTTACGTCATCATCTCCACTCCGCTAGTGTCCACAGTGCTCGACAGCCCAAATTTTGTGACCGCGTTTGTCTGCTCACGACCTGAATGTGCTGAAAAGCGCATGCGCAAGACTGAACATCCCATTCTCGAGGTGGTGATATCGGCACAGCATACCAAGACAAAGAGACGAAGAAGACAATGAGGAAACAGAAGATGAGACTAAACTTACATGAATCATACATAAATACTTCAGCAGTAGCAGCATCTTCGTGGAAAAGGACTAGCGGACTAGAAGGGAAATGCAGCATGAATAAGGCCTTATTCATGATGCATTTCCCCTCTAGTCCACTTTGATCCGTATGCGCCTTGGACGAGCCCGGCATGCACGCGGCGCTGTTCATGCTCACTTTTTTCATCTGCCCAGGCGAAGCGGTTGACGCATGTGCACAACCATCATTTGTAGTTTCACTGCCATCCAATAGGTAGCGCCAATGCGCTGAGGTGCCAGGATTTTCACCAGCGAAGAAACACTGCTTGCTTTCTGCTGCTTGACTTCCCAGTTTTCACTCCTTTTCCATGAAGATGATGCTGCTGCTGCCGCTGAAGTATGTATGTATGATTCATGTATGTTTATTCTCGTCTTCCGCTTCCTCGCTGTCTTCTTCATCTAGTTTGTCTTGGGATGCTGTGCCAATATCGCCACCTCGTGAATGGGACGTTCAGTCTTGCGCATGCACTATTCAACGCGTTCAGGTCGAGGGCAGGTGGCACAGTCACAAAATTTGGGCTGCACGCAGTCGTCCGTGATCAAACACTGAGGACACTAGCAGAGTGGAGATGATGACATAAATTTTGTCACACGAGGTTTCCGGTTACATGTACGTGGACAGCAGAGGTGCAACATGAATCCAGCTTTACGAATCAGACACCAGGGTCAGATCAATACATGATGACATGCCCCTGTGCACATCCACCCTGGTACATTCACCACTGTTGAGACAAATTAAGGATCTTTCATCTAACATCTCTTCCACAACATTTCCATTATTATCTGTATGTTTGCTTCCCCACAAACTATTATGGGCATTAAAGTCCCCACACCACACCTCTTTTATATGCATTTCCTCTGCCATAACAATGAATATATCTGCTGTTAAATTCCTACATGGGTTGTAAAAATTGATCAGCTTAATATTTCCTTTTCTACTTAGCCTACATATTTCAATAACATTACACTCTATATCCTCAGGGGAGGGAATCACTCTATATGCCTGGCCATCTTTAATGAAATTAGCACATCCTACTCCATTTACACTATTAACTCTATCCTGTCTGATTGCACTATATCTTGGAATAACAAACTCTAAATGAGGTTGAAGCCATGTACCCTGTACACACACTACCTCTGGAACAACTTCTAGTTCATAAATATACTTCTTGAGTTCTTGTCCACTTGCTATTAGACTCATTGCATTCCACTGTAGTATGTGTAGTACCATAACTAAAATCTTAAGTTTCAACATGTGCATTCTCCCCAGTTTCATCTGTCAACAAAACATGAATTTGGTCGGCTTTGACATCATTCATATCTAGGAATCTCCCTGCTGCTTCTACAATGGTTTTGAGTCTGCCAGTTTTCTTCTTTAGCTGTGCTGAAACATTAATAGTGTGACAGCTAAAAGCTACAAAGTTTGTCCTTTTAACTATAAGATAAGATAAGATAAGATAAGCCTTTATTAGTCCCACAACGGGGAAATTCCAGGATTGCAACAGCACAGGGATAGCAACACTCAGAGCAACAATCAGAAGGCAAGAAAAAAAACAAGCAAGCAAGAGCAGCTAATAAACATATGTATGTATTACTATAAAATATATATATATACACACACACACAGACACACAGTGCAGAGCATTGTAGCTGGATGGAATAAATGTCAATCAATGTCTATCAATGTGTCTTCAACTATTTTGCATTTGTGAACACAAAAATTCCTTCCAGCAGCATGATCTTGTGTTTGTGTGGGATTTCTTAATGGATGATCTGAACTTCTTTGAGGAAGGTCCATTGTGTTTCTAACCATCCCTGCCTCTGACCGTTCCCGCCTCTAACTTTCTTTAGAGCTTCAGTATATGAGATTTTCTTACTTATTCTAATTTCCTGGGCTTCTCTAGCTTCCCTCTGCACAACACATCCTCCATATGCAGCACTGTGCTCACGCCCGCAGTCGCAACACTTTACTTTAGCGTCCTTTTCACATTTACCGTGTTCGTGCTCCCCTCCACATCTAGCACATCTTAACGTTCCCTTACATTGCTAAGCAGTGTAACCCATCCTTTGACATTTGTAACACCTGAGTGGCTTTGGGGCATATTCTACGACACTGTAATACAGGTATCCTATTTGAACTGATTTAGATAAGATAAGATAAGATAAGATAAGCCATTATTAGTCCCACAATGGGGGAATTCCAGGATTGCAACAGCACAGGGATAGCAACACTCAGAGCAATAATTAAGAAAATAAGAAAAATAAAAATAAGAGCAGTGAATATACATATGTACACATAAATATATAAATATATATATACAAAGTGTGGAGCATTGTAGCAAGATGGAATAAACAGCATAACCATCTACTTAGTTTTCCTACATAGTATGAATATGTATCCATACATATTGTCACCCTCCGTAGCGACAGATATTGTCCTAGTTGTATACTGGAGGGGACCATTTGTATAAGTCTGTTGTGTCTTTTGCATTCAGTACTATTAGGTCGTCACATTTTTTTTTTTTTTTTTTTTTTGCTATCTCTGCAAGCAGCTCTGCTTAGGTTATACAGTTTGACAGCCGTTGGTAGGAAGGACCTGCGAAACCTCTCGGTTGCGCACCTAGGATGATGTACTCTGCTGCTAAATGAGCTCCTCAGTGCGTTCAGTATGTCCTGCATAGGATGGGACTTGGACTCCAGCAGAGACGACAGTTTAGCCACCATCCTTCTCTCTCCTATCTCCTCCACTGGGTCAAGTCATTGCCCCAGGACAGATCTAGCTTTCTTGATCAGTTTGTTCAGTCTCTTCCTATCGGCTGCTGTAATCCCACTGCCCCAGCAGACCACTCCAAAAGTGATGGCTGATGCCACCACCGTGTCGTAGAATCTCTTCAGCAGTGCCCTTTGTACACCAAAAGACCTGAGCCTCCTCAGTAGGAACAGCCTGCGCTGTCCCTTCTTGTAGAGTGTGTCGGTATTGTGTGACCAGCCTGGTTTATTGTTCAGATGAACACCAAGGTACTTGTAGGATGTCATCCTCTCAATGTCTGTTCCCTGGATGTTTACTGGTGCTGTGAGGGGTTGTCCTTGCCTGCGGCAGTCCACCACCAGCTCCTTAGTTTTCCTTGCGTTGATCTGGATGCAGTTCCGATGGCACCAGTCCACGAAGTCTTGGATAAGTCCTCTGTACTCAGCTTCATCTCCATTGGAGATGGAGTCCGTAACTCGTCACTTACGGACTCGTCCGCTTGTTACGAGTCCGTAACAAGTGGATCAGCGTCATGTTCGTCTGACAATGAGGAAGAGAAGTTCACCAGCGACACTGCTGTTGTGGACAGGTAAGTGTTATAAGCTAAATTATTCTTTATCCCTGAAAATTGTAATCAAAAATGACTTTTGACCAATCGGTAAATTACAACTGTGTGTAGTAGGCCGCGGTGCACGAACCGGACTCCGTGCGCCGCGGTACACGGTTTGTGCGCCGCGTCCGGACCGTGAACGCCACCCCCACCCCCCGCCCGCGCTACTCTTCTGTAGCGGATTGCAGATATTATTGCAGATATTTTAGTACTACTGTGCGTAGTAGACCGGGGCGCACCGTGACCGCGGCGCACCGTGACCGCGGCGCACCGGGCGAAGTCCGTCCTCTGTAGTGGGGGTGGAGGGGTGGGGGGGGAGTTGTTATCTTCTACATTACAGATATTCTAGTATAATTTTTAGTGCACTGTAGGTTATTTTTTCTTGTAAAAAAAGCCACACATTTTTTTACATGGCATGCTTCTTTGTGTGTGGGGGCTTGTTTGTTCATTCATTCATTCATGAATGAATAAACAATCCCCCCCCCCCACACACACAGCCCTGAGTGTCACCTTTCATTAGAGCCCAACATCAAGCTTCTATATTGAATCATTCAAAAGTTACAGACGTTTTTCCAAACTGTGCCATTTGGCACAATTTGGCACAGTTCAAAAACGCCTGGGAACAACCTGACAAAAAAGCTGTGTAATATATTCATTTTTCACCTTTGACCTCAGCTGGATAATACTTGGTTCTACATTTCTGTTGCATTTTCCAGCCCGTATCTGACAGCTGTGTGTTATTTGCAAGTATTTGTATCCAAAAAAACACCCAGGTGAATTTTATTTTCTTCAAGTTCAGTATGTTTAGATGACTGTTACTCAGTGGCCGGAGCACTTAGAGAGATTATGACTGTTTTGCCAAAAAACTCAAAGTGTTTTCTTTTAAATGAGACCAACCCCATGAAGATGCTGCAAAGGGTTGAAGAACAGCTTTTGATTTACTTTGGGTACATTATTTTTTGGCGTTTTTAGGGAAATTGACCAGAGTGCAAGGGGTTAAACATGAAGTCTCTAAATTTAATGACTTGGCTTCTGTTCCTCCTCATAATTTAAAAATTAAATGCGGTTTGTTAAAGATTAGGTCTCTAACTCCCAAGTCTCTGCTAGTCCATGATCTGTTAATTGATCATCAGATTGATTTAGTATCTCTTACAGAGACTTGGCTAGGGCAAGAGGATTATGCTGGTTTAAATGAATCAACTCCCTCTGGTTATTTAAACTGTCAAAATCCCAGAAGTTCTGGTCATGGAGGAAGAGTAGCAACAATTTACCATTCCAATTACTAGTTAATGTAAAGCAAAAAACATGTTATAATTCCTTTGAGGGCCTGGTCCTCATTATTGGCATTTTAGCAGTTTTAGGCTAAACCCAATTTTATTTGTCATAGTTTATCATCCTCCATCAGCCTACTAAGAATTTTTATCCGAATTTGCCAAATTCTTAGCTGATTTAGTGCTGAAATCAGATAGAATATTTGTAGTGGAGGACTTTAATATATATGTAGATGTAGATAGTGATTGTCTTAATATGGCATTTAATTCAATATTAGACTCGATGGGGTTTTCTCAGAAAGTAGGAAATTCTACCCATTATCTCCACCACACATTCAAAGTCAAAGTGCCTTTATTGTCATTCCACTGCTAAAAAACAATACAACGAAATTGAGATACTGCTCCCTAAAACAATCACACTTACAGTTCACTCATGCACTTAACATTCTCATAATTACAACAATAAATAATGCTTAAAACAATAATACCTAAAAAAGTAAAATACAATATGTACAGTACATAGCAATAATAAAAACATACTGAGCAATAAATAAATAAGACCAGCTTATACACAAGGTTATTGCCATAAAATAACCTAAAGTAACATCAGTAGTCTGTATGTGTGCTGACCTGTCAGATATTGGGTGGGGTTATGTTCCCTCTAGTGGTAGTTTGCGTTACTGCACCTTTAATTGAAGCTACTTCCTGTTTCCTATAAAAACCCTTTTTATTTGTTCAATCTGCCATGATGAAAGCAATGTGAAAATGTGCTCGCCAGAAATTTGGTTGTACTAACCTAGGAGTGGAACCAACAGTAAGTTAATGCTGAAAATTGTTGTAATACTTGTTTAAGATGACCATAGTTTGGAATATGATGTTAAAAACGCTAAATTTAAGCTATAAAAAGATCGCGATTAAAAGGTGTTAATGGCTAATCGTTTGCAATGGTACTTAGCTAACTGCTGAGTCATTTAGCCTTTTGTTAGCCCAAGTTATATTGTGTTGTAATGGTGCTTCGTGTGAAAGCTAGTTAGCTATTCATTTGGCTATGCTTACCTGCTTACTTAGCTGTGTAGCTGTCTTCTGTAAAATAAAAATGTGTTAGTATAATTTCGTAATACTTACCTGATTTAACTTACCTTAACTTGTAACCTGTGGAAACTGTGAAATACTTACCTTAGTTTGAATCTGTAGAGCAAATTACTTACCTGAGTTAAGTGCCTGTAATAAGAGAAACTGTTTATATACAGAGTGTTGTATTATTATTTCTTATGTAACATTCTGTATTATGTATATTTCATTGTGTTTCAGTTTTACAAAAAACAAACAAGACAAAAACTGATTTCAGTAAATCAGTCAACCTGGAATCAGCCTGCTGTCTTTATTGTTCGCTATCTGTCTACAATACCCAGCCGTATTACCAGGACAGAATAGTAAAATGTTGACCACGGAGCGGGGATAGGCAGCTGAAATACGGTGAACAGCACACAGAAGCAAGCCAAGATGAGCCACGCTGGTGAGGAGGACCGTCCGTCTCAGTTGGAGACAAGGTCTCAAGCCTCAAATTCACACAAGTCCTCCAGGGCATCAACCCGGTCATCTGCCAGCATCGTTGCAGCAAGAGCCAGAGCTAAGGCTGAAGCAGCTAAAGTCAAAGCATCCTTTGCAGAGAAGGAGGCAGCCATGATGAAACAAAGGGCTTCAGTAGAGGCTGCCGTGATTAAAGAAAGGGCTTCAATAGACGCAAATCTTCACGTGCTACAACAAGAGAAAGAAGCAACTGCAGCATCAAGAGAGGCAGCTATATTGGAAGAAGCTGCAGCAGCAGAGCTCGATCCAAGACACAGCGACTCTCTTGGTGAGCTACAGAATCTAGCCCTTGATGATCCAGTGAGACGCACACGACGCTACGTGGAAACACAGCCATTCGATGCACATGCACCACAGTTGCAACCAGGCCCAACTCCACAGCAACAAATTGATCATCAAGCACCGGTGAATTCACACCTCTTTAGCATTAAAGAACTAGATTCACTGTATGAGTCTTTCGTGGACAGAAATGAACACAAGCCCATGATGGTTGGACACAACGTTCCTCATTCTGCCCCAAAGCCATTTGTTCCAAAGCAGGAACATTCACCTGTTCTCCCTGACATTAAAAGGAAAGACACTGCAGCTAACCCTCCAGCCTCTCATCCCAACCAGGGAAACAAATCCTCACCTCCATCAACACAAACCCATGTCTTGGCCCAGTATCTCATGAGAAAAGAGATGGTGAGCTCAGGACTCCTTACCTTTGACGACTGCCCAGAAAACTACTGGGCGTGGAAGGCCTCCTTCCTAGCAGCCACAAAGGAGCTTAACCTCTCGGAGCAAGAAGAGCTCAACCTACTGATCAAATGGTTGGGGCCCAAGTCGTCAGCTCAAGCCATGAGGATCAGGTCTGTGCATGTAAACAATCCTAGACTAGGTGTGTGGACGGTATGGGAACGCTTGGAGGAAACTTATGGAAGCCCAGAGGTGATTGAAAGTGCCCTAATGAAAAAATTGGACGCCTTCCCAGTCATCTCTAACAAAGAGACACACAAGCTCAGAGAGTTAGGAGACTTGTTAAAAGAGCTACAAGCTGCTAAGTCAGAGGGATTCTTACCTGGGCTCATGTATCTTGATACAGCTCGAGGGGTAAATCCAATTGTGGAGAAGCTTCCATTCTCACTTCGTGAACGCTGGATGACACAGGGATCCAGGTACAAGGAAGTTTATCATGTGCCTTTCCCACCATTCAGCTACTTTGTGGAATTTGTATGTTCTCAAGCTAAGACTCGCAATGACCCCAGTTTCGCATTCAACCTTTCCTCTACTCCCAATCAGTCAAAAGGTGAGAAAGACCAAAAACACATCTACAAATCCGCTGTAACAGTGAGGAAAACTGATGTCACAGCCGCAGGTGGTGCATCTCGGGACAGCACATCTGTGAAGAAAACTGAACCGGACAAAGAATGTCCAATCCACAACAAACCACGTCCGCTCACAAAATGCCGTGGGTTCCGAGGAAAGCACCTGGATGAGAGGAAAGCGTACTTAAAGGAGAACTCGATCTGCTTTAGATGTTGTGCCAGCACCAAGCACATTGCCAAAGACTGTAAGACCGCACTCAAATGCAGAGAGTGTGAGAGTGACAAGCACACTTCAGCGATGCATCCTGGTCCAGCACCATGGTCGCCTCATGGGCAGGCTGGGCACTCACCTGGGAATGACCAGAGCGGGGAGCAAGGAGGGGAGCAAAGCGGGGAGAGTGAAGTTGCGGCAACTCCTGTTGTCACTTCTAAGTGCACAGAGATATGTGGCGATGCATCCCAGCCTAGATCTTGTTCTAAAATCTGCTTGGTCAAGGTTTCCCATGCTGATAATCCAAGCAAGTCTCACATAGTATATGCTGTACTCGATGACCAAAGCAATAGGTCTTTAGTGAAATCTGAGTTCTTCAGTCTGTTGGGTATTAACAGCAGGGCATCCCCCTACACGCTAAAAACATGCTCAGGTAGAGGGGAGACTGCAGGAAGGAAAGCAACCAACATCATTGTGGAATCTCTCGATGGGAAGACCAAGGTCACACTGCCCACATTGCTGGAGTGTGAATACTTACCTGGTGACCGGTCAGAGATCCCGACCCCTGAGTGCGCACAATATTTCCCTCACCTCAGACCAGTGACCGACAAAATCCCTGCACTTGACAACAGTGCACCCATTCTTCTGCTACTAGGCCGAGATGTTTTGAGCTTGCACAAGGTGCGAGAGCAGCGCAACGGACCACACGACTCGCCATACGCTCAGCGCCTTGATCTCGGCTGGGTCATAGTGGGAGAGCTGTGTCTGGGTGGCGCTCACAAGACTCAGGAAGTCAATGCTTATAAGACCCATGTCCTCCAAAATGGACGCCCTTCCTTCTTTAAGCCCTGCACTAACAGCATTCACATCAAGGAAAGACCCAGTGAACCAATTCAGTGCAGCCTTCAGTTCCCAACTCGCAGTGAGGAAGCCATTCCAGAGACATGTAGGGATGGTCTTGGTGAAAGTGTGTTCCAGACAACACCAGCCGACAACAAACCAGCCATGTCAGTAGATGACAGTGAGTTTCTGAGAATAATGGAAGACGAGGTGTATATGGACAATGAAAACCACTGGGTGGCGCCACTACCCTTTCATACTCCTCGTAAGCGTCTTCCGTGCAACAGAGAGCAGGCTGCTCAAAGACTCCAATCCCTCCAACGCTCATTCGGGAAGAAACCTGACATGAAACAGCACTTCTTTGATTTTATGCAAAAGGTCATTGACAACCAACAGGCCGAGCCAGCTCCTCCACTACAGCTCGGGCAGGAGTGCTGGTATCTGCCGACATTTGGCGTATACCACCCCCAGAAGCCGGGAAAAATAAGAGTTGTATTTGACTCCAGCGCGGAGTACAAGGGGACATCATTGAATGATGTGCTTCTCAGTGGACCCAACCTGAACAACACACTAATAGGAGTCCTATTACGGTTCAGAAGAGAACAAATTGCTGCTACCGCCGACATAGAGCAAATGTTCTATGGGTTCAAGGTCAGAGAGGACCACCGCCACTTCCTCAGGTTTCTCTGGCACAAAGACAATGATCCAGACAAGGACATTATTGACTACTGGATGACTGTGCATGTATTCGGCAACAGCCCGTCTCCAGCAGTAGCGACTTATGGGCTGAGGAGAGCTGCAGAGCAAGGAGAAGCTGAGCATGGTAGTGATGCAAAGGAGTTCATCTTCAGGAACTTTTACGTCGACGGTGGGCTCACGTCATTGGCCAAGGAGCATGAGGTGATCGATCTCCTGCAGCGAACCAAGGCTCTGCTAGCTGAGAGCAACTTAAAACTCCACAAGATCGCCTCAAACAGTCCGAGGGTCATGGAGGCTTTCCCAGTGGAGGAACGAGCAAGTGACCTGAAAGATCTCGATCTGGGAGCAGACCCATTGCCCCTTCAAAGGAGCTTAGGCCTGAACTGGGTGCTCCAGACTGACAGCTTCACATTCCGAGTCTCAAGAGACATTAAGCCATTTAGTCGGAGAGGCATGCTGTCCACCATAAACAGTCTTTATGATCCCCTTGGATTCGCTTCTCCCATCACTGTCCAGGGAAAGGCATTGGTGAGAGACATCTCCTCTGAACAGTATGAGTGGGACACGCCTCTCCCACCAGAGAAAGAGGCACACTGGAGAACATGGATCAACTCCTTAACAGACCTGGAGCAGCTTTGCATTAGCAGATCATACCTACCTACCTCCTTGTCATGCTGTAACAGGATAGAACTATGTGTTTTCGCAGATGCTTCAACTCTAGCGATAGCTGCCGTAGCTTACCTGCGTGCCTTAGATTCTGAAGGAAGATGGCACGTAGGATTTGTTATGGGTAAATCAAAACTTGCACCTTACCCCATGCACACCATTCCACGCCTGGAGTTGTGTGCAGCTGTCTTGGCCGTTGAGCTGGTAGAAGTGATCCAGTCTGAGATAGACAAAGCTACAGGCAGTCAAGTTCTTCACTGACAGCCGCATTGTGCTGGGCTACATTCACAACAGTTCACGAAGGTTCTACACCTACGTAGCTAACCGAGTAGCTCGCATTCGTGGATCTACTGAACCAGAACAGTGGCAGTACATCTTGACAGACCAGAACCCTGCAGACCAGGGAACCAGACCACTTTCAGCAGCTCAACTTTCATCTTCCAGCTGGTTGCTCGGTCCCCAGTTTCTCAGGCAGTCAGCCACGGATAAGGTTGAGGAGGCTGAAACGTTTGAGCTTGTTGATGCAGACACAGACAAAGAAGTTAGGCCACAAGCCACCTGTCTACTTACCAAAGTTACAGAACAGCCTCTTGGCTCAGAAAGATTTGGACGCTTCTCTTCTTGAAAGAGCCTAGTAAGAGGTATGGCACTTCTTGTTCATGTAGCCAAGTCTTTCTCTGGAGAGAATAGTGATGGTTGCAAGGGATGGCATCAATGCAGCCAGCTTCTCACCACAGAGCGGTCCCAAGCAAAGACGAAAATCTTCAAGGCTGTACAGGAGGATGTTTATGAAGAGGAGCTGAAATGCTTAATTCAGGGTTCAACAGTGCACTGTCAAAGCTCCCTTGCAAAGCTTGACCCCTTCATCGATGAGAATGGATTGATCAGAGTCGGAGGTCGGATACGCAGGGCAGACTTGGGAGACCAAGAGAAACACCCACTCATCCTACCAGCCGGCCATCATGTGACCACTCTCCTGGTCCGACACTACCATGACAAAGTAGCCCAACAGGGTCGGCACTTCACAGAGGGTGCACTGCGTACCGCTGGCGTTTGGATAGTAGGAGGTAGGAAGCTCATCTCCAGCATCATTTTCAAATGTGTTACTTGTAGGAAGTTGAGAGGATGGAGAGAAGTGCAGAAGATGTCAGATCTGCCGGCAGATAGGCTGGCAACGGATCCCCCCTTTACTCACGTAGGGCTCGACGTCTTTGGCCCATGGACTGTCACCACTCGGCGAACACGAGGTGGTGCCGCTGAGAGCAAAAGGTGGGCAGTCATCTTTACTTGCTTGAGCACCAGAGCGGTGCAACTTGAGGTTATTGAATCCATGTCGACCTCAAGCTTCATCAACGCCATGAGGCATTTCCTATCCATCCGTGGACCTGTCAAGCACTTAAGGTCGGATAGAGGCACTAATTTCATTGGTGCATGCCGTGAGCTTCAAATCAACACTGACGATCCTGAGATCAAGAACTATCTGCAAGAGCAGGGATGTACATGGACCTTCAATGCTCCCCATTCTTCCCACATGGGTGGAGCCTGGGAGAGGTTAATTGGAGTGGCAAGACACATACTGGATGGACTGCTTGCGAAGGATAGTGCTACCCGACTGTCTCATGAAGTCCTTACAACCTTGATGGCTGAGGTTATGGCTATCATGAATGCACGCCCGCTAGTCCCAGTCTCCAACGATGCAGAGGTACCTGAAATCCTCTCACCTGCCACTCTGCTCACCCAGAAGGCGAGTGTCAGTCCTGCACCCCTGGGAGACTTCGACCTGGATCACCTCAGCCAGGTCCAGTGGCACCAGGTCCAGAGCTTGGCGGACTCCTTCTGGAAGAGGTGGCGGTCGGAGTACCTGGCCACACTTCAACCATGGAGGAAGTGGACCTCCGAGAAGTCCAGTCTCCAGGAAGGTGACATTGTTTTGATAAAGGACAATCAAGCAAAGCGCAACATGTGGCCTCTAGGGCGAATAGTTAAGGCCATTCCTAGTTCAGACAACAAGGTCCGTAAGGTCACAGTTAAGACCTCTAGCCAAGGGGTAGTTAAAGAGTACCTTAGACCCATCTCTGATGTTGTGCTATTGATGTCACTAGAGAAGAGTAAATAGTGGTATACATGTATACCAAGCGGGGAGTGTGCTGACCTGTCAGATATTGGGTGGGGTTATGTTCCCTCTAGTGGTAGTTTGCGTTACTGCACCTTTAATTGTAGCTACTTCCTGTTTCCTATAAAAACCCTTTTTCTTTGTTCAATCTGCCATGATGAAAGCAATGTGAAAATGTGCTCGCCAGAAATTTGGTTGTACTAACCTAGGAGTGGAACCAACAGTAAGTTAATGCTGAAAATTGTTGTAATACTTGTTTAAGATGACCATAGTTTGGAATATGATGTTAAAAACGCTAAATTTAAGCTATAAAAAGATTGCGATTAAAAGGTGTTAATGGCTAATCATTTGCAATGGTACTTAGCTAACTGCTGAGTCATTTAGCCTTTTGTTAGCCCAAGTTATATTGTGTTGTAATGGTGCTTCGTGTGAAAGCTAGTTAGCTATTCATTTGGCTATGCTTACCTGCTTACTTAGCTGTGTAGCTGTCCTCTGTAAAATAAAAATGTGTTAGTATAATTTCGTAATACTTACCTGATTTAACTTACCTTAACTTGTAACCTGTGGAAACTGTGAAATACTTACCTTAGTTTGAATCTGTAGAGCAAATTACTTACCTGAGTTAAGTGCCTGTAATAAGAGAAACTGTTTATATACAGAGTGTTGTATTATTATTTCTTATGTAACATTCTGTATTATGTATATTTCATTGTGTTTCAGTTTTACAAAAAACAAGACAAAAACTGATTTCAGTAAATCAGTCAACCTGGAATCAGCCTGCTGTCTTTATTGTTCACTATCTGTCTACAATACCCAGCCGTATTACCAGGACAGAATAGTATGTGTTACATAAACCCATTCAAAATGCGTACTGCTGTTGGGAAAAAAAAAAAACTATGATTAAACCTGGTAGTACAGGCTTTATGGGATCTGTACCGCTTTCCTGAGGGAAGCAAGTGAAAGAAATCATGACCTGGATGAGTGCAATCCTTAATAATGGCAGTAGCTCTGCTGAGGTACCGAGACCTGGAAATCTCTTCCAGAGAAGAGAGAGAACAGCCAGTGATTTTTTTGTGCAGTCTCGATCACTCTCTGCAAGGCTTTGTGATCTGCGGCTGAACAGACCCCATACCAAACCGTGATGCCATATGACAAAATGCTGTCAATAGCAGAGTGGTAAAATAAAACCAGCAGCTGTGCATTGAGGCTATTCCTCTTGAGGAGCCTCAAAATGTGTAGACGTTGATGAGCCTTCTTTATTGTAGCTATGGTGTTAACTGCCCAGGTAAGGTTGTGAGAAATATGAACACCCAGAAACTTAAAAGCCTCCACTTTCTCCACACACTCCTTGCCTCTATATAGAGGAGGCGGCTCACTACTATGCTTCCTAAAATCAATAATGAGTTCTTTTGGATTTTTGTATTCAATAGCAGATTATTATCTGAGCACCATCTCACCAGTTTCTGGACCTCGTCTCTGTATGCAGACTCATCTCCTCCTGATATGAGCCACACCACTGTTGTATCATCTGCAAACTTCACTATAATGTCTGTGGGGTGAACAGGTATGCAGTCATATGTGTAAAATGTTAACCTTTGATTTTACTATTTCTGACTATTTGGCTCCTAAAGAAAAATATTAGTACAGTAGATGCCTCTCAGATGATGTTGTTACCAAATTTATGCAGATTGTTTCCTCTATACCATGTGTCAGCACAACGGAAATAAGCAATGGAGACCTTACTCCTTCTATAATTGATAGCATGGTAAATAGTGTTACAGCTTCTCTGCATCAGACTCTAGACATGGTGGCCCCTTTATAAAAGAAAAAGTCTAATCAGAGATTTCTAACTCCTTGGTTCAACACAGAAACTCGTAGCTTAAAACAGAAGACTCATCAATTAGAAAGAAAATGGCATTACATTAATTTAGATGAAATCAATTTAGCTTGGAGAAATAATCTTTTAATTTATAAAAAAAAAAAATCTTAGAAAAGCTAGAACAAGTTATTATTCTGCATTATTAGAAGAGAACAAGAATAATCCCAGGCTTCTTTTCAGCACTGTTGCCAGGCTGACAAAGAATCAGGACTCTGTCAATCCTAGCATTCCTTTAGAGCTTACTAGTCAGGACTTTATGAACTTTTTCAATAATACAATTTCATCTAGCGGAGATAAAATCAGTCAGATTCTTGCCACCGTTAACTTAAATACAGTAACTACTACATCTCCTTCAATTGATATGTTTGGATGAGTTTACTCCAGCTGACCTTTTAGAGTTAGATAAAATTATTTCCTCATCCAAGCCTTCAACTTGTCTTTTAGACCCTATTCCTACCAGGTTCTTTAAAGAAGTCTTCCCATTTATTGGTAGCTCTATTCTACAAATAATCAAGTCATCATTAACATTAGGCCATGTACGCACGCTTTTAAAACTGCTGTAATTAAACCCTAACTCAAAAAGCCAACGCTGGATCCAGGAGTTTTAGCTAACTATAGACCAATCTCTAATCTGTCTTTCATTTCAAAAATCTTAGAAAGAGTTGTTGCTACGCAATTATTTGACCACTTGCAGGGAAATGGTTTATTTGAAGAGTTTCAATCTGGGTTTAGAATCCATCATGGTACTGAAAGAGCCTTAGTGAAGGTCAGTAATGACCTTATCGCATCTATATATTCAATAGAATTAAAATAGAAGCTATAAATGCAGAAACTAAATTAACTGCATTTTATTTTTTTTAGATTTTTATATTCTAATTGATATTCAATATCTCTCTCTCTCTCTCTCTCTCTCGTGCGCATGCGTGGGCGTTTGTGGGAGCAGGGGTGTGGAGTGGTGTCGAGTGAGTACTTTAAACTTTGTATTTTCTAACTTTTTCTCTATCTTGTGTGTTTGAGGTGTGTGTGTTTAATATAGTGGGTTGAGTGTGTGTGTGCTGGGGTGTGAGTGTTGGAGTGGGTGTGTTGGGGAACGGTAGCTTCTGCTGCCAGTTTTTCCCGGCCGGCATCATGCCGGTGATTGATGGTGGTGTGGAGTTTGAGCGCTTAACCCGGCGTCATGGTGTGAGAATCCTCCCGACAGTTCCCTGTTCTGTGGAGGAGGCCAGCCTCGCTGTAGGACAGGTGGTTGGGCATGGCAGCATAAAATCAGCATCGAGGATGAACAGCGCAATTGTGATCTTTCTGGATTCGACTGAGAAAGCTGATCAGGTGGTGGCACAGGGAGTGGTCCTAGGTGACACTTTTACTCCCGTTTTACCGCTGGCGAATCCGTCTAGGAGGATCACCATCTCAAACGCTCCTCCTTTCGTTAAAAATGATCAGCTGATTAGAGAGTTGTCCCGTTTTGGCCAGGTTGTGTCCCCTATCAGAATGGTCTCTCTGGGTAGTAAATCACCCCTGCTGAAGCATGTTGTATGTCACAGGAGGCAGTGTTTCATGGTGTTGAAAGACAGCTCTGCTGAACTGAACGCGTCTTTTAATTTCAGGATTGACGGCTTTAGCTACTTGGTGTTTGCAACATCTGAAACCATGAAGTGTTTTGCGTGTGGCGCAGAAGGCCATCTTATTAGGTCATGTCCTGAAAAGGCGAACACAAAGAGCACTGGCGGTAAGAAAGGTGACACCGCTGTTTCTGGTGGTCCGGAGGGTAGCGCTACATGTGGTGCGGCGGATGCCGCTGGGGCGCCCGCTTCTGCTGGGGCGGTCGCGTCCGCGTCCGCGTCCGCGTCCGCTTCTACTTCTGCGGGGGCGTCCGCGTCCGCGTCCGCTTGTGCTGGGGCGGCCGCGGCGGGCGCGGTAGTTGTCCCCCCAAACAGTGATGGTGGGGAATTTCTGTCTGGCGGAAGCTCTGATCATTGTGACGAGCCTGTCGCCCGGGGTAAACAGGTGGAGGGTGTAAGTAAAAGTGCAGTTAAACGAAGGAACGTGAATGAACAGACTTTGCAGGCGGGGGAGGAGCGGTTTGAGGCTGTAGCGGACACACAGAGCAAACACTGCATGACAAACGTTGCGTTTCATGAAGAAATGCAGGAATGTAGTTTTGTTGAAGAGGATCCTTTTAAAGCTGCACAAAAAAGGAAAAGTGCGGAAAACTTGCAGAGCTCTGCTAAATCTAGTAGGGTTGGGAATTTAGATTTACTGAATGAGAGCGCTTCTGACGAAAGTGGAGATGAGTCTGAATTGATGCAGACGCAGACGCAGGAGGAGCAAAGCTCCTATTGTTTTACTAAAATTAGGCAATTTCTCCAGGTGACTAAGGGGAGCAGAGCTGTGAAAGTGGAAAATTACTTTCCAGATCTGGAGTTATTCGTGGCATCAGCTCGCAAATTTATGAAACTGAATGATGGGAATGAGACTTTCACTGATCAGGAAATTTATCGTTTAAAGAAACTGGTTGCTAAACTGAAATTGCAAATTACTAACAGTCATGTTGACTCTTAGTTTGTTTCTTCCCTTTTATGCTATGTGTGTGTTTTTTTACTGTACCCTATTTTTATCCTTTTTAATGCCCCACCTTAGAATTGGCACTCTCAATATTAATGGGGCCAGGGATGATGTAAAAAGGGCCTCTTTATACAAGCTTTTTAATTTAAAGAAACTTGACGTGCTGATGGTCCAGGAGACTCACAGCACTGTGGACATTGAGAGCCATTGGAGAAAAGAGTGGGATGGCTGCATTTTTTTTAGCCACAAATCCAGTAGCAGTGGGGGGGTGGCTGTACTTTTCTCTAGGGGTTGTGTGTCTGTCTCTTATGAGGTAGAAGAGGTGGTGAGAGGTCATTTCCTCTTATTAAAGGTACAGTTTGAAAACGTGAACTTCGTTTTTATAAACGTGTATGTGCCAACACAGAGAGCAGAGAGGATCAGGGTCTTTGACGTGCTTTCGGATACGGTTAAGTCCTGTGATCCAAATAGTTTTTTATTTCTGGGGGGTGATTTTAACTGTACATTAAACCACAGACTAGACAGGAACCATCAGGAGCCTCACCCTGCTTCTGCCAATAGGCTGAGAGAACTGGTGAAAACACATGAAATGGCCGATGTGTGGAGATCACATCATGGGGACCAGAGGCAGTACACCTGGAGCCATGTCAAAGATAACCTTTTATCTATGGCTAGGTTAGACCGTTTTTATGGTTTTAAACATCAAATGAGTGTTTTTAAAAATAGTTGTATCTGTCCTGTTGGTTTCACTGATCACTGCCTGCTGTTTTGTTCTGTGTTTATTGAAAATGTAAAGTGTAAGAGTGCTTTTTGGCATTTTAACAATACACTTTTAAATGATGTGTTTTTTAAAGAGGTTTTTCATGATGTTTGGAAGTCACACAGGGAACAAAAACCCTCTTTTAGTTCTCTCCAATTGTGGTGGGATTTTGGTAAGGCCCAGATAAAACAACTCTGCCAACAGTACACTCAAAATGTCACTCGTAGCTTGACCCAATCCTTGAAAGTTCTGGAGACTGAGGTGGTAGAACTAGAGGAGTTGCTCAGTACTACAGGAAAACAGGAGCACTTAGAGGCTCTCAAGTCAAAAAGGTCAGCCTTGGCTAGCTTGCTAGGGGTCACCGCACAGGGTGCTCTGGTCCGCTCACGCTACATGGATGTAGCTCTGATGGACTCGCCCTCCCAGTACTTTTTTGGACTGGAGGGGAAAAATGGACAGAGAAAGCTCATTCACTCCTTGTTGGGCGATGACGGGAGAACAATCTCCACAGCAGCAGAGATCAGGAAACACGCTGCTAGCTTTTACAGTGAATGTGCAGCAGAAAGTCTAAGCTCTCTCTCCGCGGATGCGGCGGGCCAGCTGGATGTCTTTGGGCATGATGGTGACCCTCTTGGCGTGGATGGCGCACAGGTTGGTGTCCTCGAAGAGACCCACCAGGTAGGCCTCGCTGGCCTCCTGCAGAGCCATGACGGCGGAGCTCTGGAAGCGCAGGTCGGTCTTGAAATCCTGAGCGATCTCCCTGACCAGGCGCTGGAAGGGCAGCTTACGGATGAGCAGCTCCGTGGATTTCTGGTAGCGACGGATCTCTCTCAGAGCCACGGTACCGGGCCTGTAACGGTGAGGCTTCTTCACTCCGCCGGTGGCCGGAGCGCTTTTCCGAGCAGCCTTGGTGGCCAGCTGCTTCCTGGGGGCTTTTCCTCCAGTAGATTTACGGGCGGTCTGCTTGGTTCTCGCCATCGCTCTTTATTCTTCTGTCTGTGAGCAACACAAAAGAGAGAGTGGAGGGAGGACACGTCACTGGGCCAGGTTTTCCTTGATGGTCTTCCAGTGCTCTCAGAGGACCTTGTTGCCGGCTTGGATGCTCCACTGTCTCTGTCTGAGCTGCATACGGCGCTAATGAGCCTCCAGAATGGAAAATCACCAGGCATAGATGGTCTCTCTGTGGACTTTTTTAAGGAATTCTGGCCCCTGCTTGGTCCAGACCTGCTGGAGGTTCTCCAAGATAGCTTGGAAAGGGGGACCCTACCCACGACCTGCAGGAGGGCCATCATCACACTGTTGCCGAAAAAGGGGGACCTCCAGAGCCTAAAGAACTGGAGGCCAGTCTCTCTGCTCTGCACAGACTACAAGATTCTCTCAAAAGCTCTGGCCCGAAGACTGAGAAAGGTGATGAGCGAGCTCATTCATGTAGACCAGACTTACTGTGTGCCTGGCAGGCTGATTAGTGACAACGTCACTTTAATTCGGGATATTTTGGAGGTCTCTGGTTCATTGGCGGTAGAAACTGGTTTGATTTCAATTGACCAGGAAAAGGCGTTTGATCGGGTTGAACACCAATATTTATGGACAGTTTTAACAGCTTTTGGGTTCAGCCCAGGCTTCATAGCCAGGATACGGGTCTTGTACAGTGACATTGAGAGTGTGCTGAAGATAAATGGGGGCCTGTCTGCCCCTTTAAAAGTCCAGAGGGGGGTTCGGCAGGGCTGCCCTCTCTCAGGGATGCTGTACTCCCTTGCCATAGAGCCTTTGCTTCACTGCCTGAGAAGGGATCTATCAGGAGTTACTTTTCCTGGCTGTGACACCACGTTCAAGCTGTCGGCCTATGCAGATGATGTAGTCATTCTGCTAAACAAGCAGAGTGACATTGACGTTCTGGTTAGGAGTGTCAATCTTTTTGGCCAACTTTCCTCTGCAAAGATAAACTGGGGAAAAAGCGAGGCTCTGATGGTGGGGGAGAAACTAGAAAATCAGCTTACGCTGCCGGGTGGGTTGATTTGGAAAAAAGGAGGTTTTAAGTATCTTGGTGTCTTTATTGGAAATCAGCAGTTTGAGCAAAAAAATTGGGATGGGGTCATAGAGAAGATTAACGGGAGACTAAACAAGTGGAAGTGGCTAATGTCAAGAATATCTTTTAGAGGAAGAGTGCTCATTTTAAATAATCTTGTTTCCTCATCCCTGTGGCACCGCCTCATGTGCATGGACCCCCCTGCTGGTTTGTTGTCCAAAATTCAGTTTGTTTTGGTGGACTTTTTTTAGGGGGGTGGACTCCACTGGGTTCCTCAAGCCCTGTTATTTCTTCCCAAAGAGGAGGGGGGGCAAGGAGTGATTCATTTAGCTAGTAGAGGTGCTGCTTTTAGACTGACTTTCATACAGAGACTGCTGACGGGCCCCCAGGACCTGGTATGGAGGCCTTTGGCCTGTGTTATTTTACAGAGAGTCCTTGGGCTTGGGCTAGACCTCCCTGTGTTTTTAATGGATTTTAAGAACTCTAATGCACTGTCTTTACCCAGTTTTTACCGCAGTCTCTTTTCAGTGTGGACTCTTTTTAAAAAACAAAGAGGGCCATGCGATTCCCTCTACTGGTTGTTGAGGGAGCCGCTGGTTTTTGGTGGTCGCCTTGGTGTCCTGCCGGGAGTTGGAAGGACCTTCCTTGATAGGCTGTGTTCCAGGAACATTCTCACTCTGAAGCAAGTGGTGGAACTGGCTGGTCCTGGCCTCAACAACGCCTCAGCGTTAGCAGCTCATCTTGGTGTCAGGTCGAATCGTTTCATCGATGGTCTTCTTGCACACTGGAAACAGGAGCTTCATGGACTTGAGCACTCCCTACTCTTGGACTTTAGCAATGGCACGCTGCAGCCAGAAAGCACTGACCCCTTTCCCTCTCTCACGCTCTATATGGACTTTGACGTCGCTCCTTGCTCCTTACTGGCATTCTGTGCTCCCACTGGTGTGGACTTTGGAGGAGCCAGTGGTAAGGCACTCTACAGACTGGTGGTGATGGCACTCAACAAGGACCGATTGAACACCTGTGTGGACACTCCTTGGAGAGCCTATTTTAAACTAGGAAAAGGGCATCGGCCTGCCTGGAGGGCTCTTTACAAAGCCCCTCTCCCTAAGAGACATGGAGACTTGCAATGGAGGGTCCTGCATGGTATTATAGCTGTCAATGCTTTTGTTTCTGTGATTAACAGCAGTGTCAGTGATCATTGTGTTTTTTGTTCCTCTAGGGAGACTGTTTTTCATTGTTTTATTGAATGTCAGCGCCTGAGTGGCCTCTTTGAACTTCTCACAAAACTTTTTCATATTTTTAAGGAAGTTTTCTCTAAGCAGGTTTTCATTTGTGGTTTTATGTACAATCGTCATTTTAAGCAGAAGTGTCAACTACTGAACTTTGTTTTAGGGCAGGCAAAGTTGGCTATCTATGTAAGCCGGAGAAGAAAACTTGAGAATGTTGAGAGTGATGTTGATGTCAAAATTTTATTTGTGAGGCTACTTAAAGCCAGAATCAGGCTGGACTTTCAGTTTTTTATGGGGAATGGGGATGTGGAAGGTTTCAGGACCCTCTGGTCCCTGGAGAATGTCCTCTGTTCAGTTCATGATGGACAGCTTTTTTTGGGGCGTTTTTTGGGGGATTAATTTTCTGTGTAACATAGCATGATATAGAAATTGTATTGACTGATGGACAAGTGTGTTTATTAAAGATCCTTTAAAAATCAAAATCTCTCTTTGTCTCTTCAAGGTCACTCGGGGAGCTGCTCACACACAAACAGTTGCAGCCTCAAATCAACACACACTCTTGTTAGTAAGACAGTTTTGAAAACACTTAAAGCAAGCTGATATGGCAACCTCGACTGGAAAAAAGCGAATTTGGCAACCTCACACTGTAACATAAGATAAGATAAGATAAGCCTTTATTAGTCCCACAACGGGGAAATTCCAGGATTGCAACAGCACAGGGATAGCAACACTCAGAGCAACAATCAGAAGGCAAGAAAAAAAAAAAAAAACAAGCAAGCAAGAGCAGCTAATATACATGTGTACATATTACTATAAAATATATATATACACACACACAGACACACAGTGCAGAGCATTGTAGCTGGATGGAATAAATATATGAATATATAAACACACAGTGCGGAGCATTGTAGCCAGATGGAATAAATATGTAAATATATGAACACCCACAGTACGGAGCATTGCAGCTAGGTGGAATAAATATGTAAATATAAAAACACACACAGTGCAGAGCATTGTTGCTAGATGGGATGAAACAGCACAACCGTCTACTTAGTTATCCTACATGGTATGATTATGTGCCCATACATATTCTCACTCTCCATAGCGACCGGTATTTTCCTAGTTGTATGCCGGAGGGGACCATTGTGTAAGTCTATTGCATCTTTTGCATTCAAAAAACTATTAGTTTGTTACGTCTTTTTGCTATCTCTGTGAGCAGCCCTGCTTAGGTTGTACAGTCTGACAGCCGTTGGTAGGAAGGACCTGCGAAACCTCTCGGTTGTGCACCTGGGATGATGTAGTCTGCTGCTAAATGAGCTCCTCAGTGCATTCAGTATGTCCTGCATAGGGTGGAACTCGGACTCCAGCAGAGATGACAGTTTAGCCACCGTCCTTCTCTCTCCTATCTCCTCCACCGGATCAAGGCGCTGCCCCAGGACAGAGCTAGCTTTCTTGATCAGTTTGTTCAGTCTCTTCCTATCGGCTGCAGTAATGCCACTGCCCCAGCAGACCACTCCAAAAGTGATGGCTGATGCCACCACCGTGTCATAGAATGTCTTCAGCAGCACCCCTTGTACACCAAAAGACATGAGTCTCCTCAGCAGGAACAGCCTGCGCTGTCCCTTCTTGTAGAGTGCGTCAGTATTGTGTGACCAGTCTAGTTTATTGTTCAGATGAACACCCAGGTACTTATAGGATGTCACCATCTCGATGTCTGTTCCCTGTATATTTACTGGTGCTGTGAGGGGCTGC
Source organism: Pholidichthys leucotaenia (assembly GCA_020510985.1). NCBI lineage: Eukaryota > Metazoa > Chordata > Actinopteri > Cichliformes > Pholidichthyidae > Pholidichthys > Pholidichthys leucotaenia. Next base: position 86,956,038 of record CM035846.1, on the reverse strand, counting down.
CCATGCCTGCGGCAGTCCACCACCAGCTCCTTAGTTTTCCTCGCGTTGATCTGGAGGCAGTTCCGATGGCACCATTCCACGAAGTCCTGGATAAGCCCTCTGTACTCAGCTTCATCTCCATTGGAGATGAGGCCAACGATCGCAGAGTCATCAGAGAACTTCTGTAGATGGCAGTGTGTTGTGCTGTGTGAGAAGTCCGCAGTATAAAGAGTGAACAGGAAGAGAGCCAGCACCATTCCCTGGGGGGCCCCCGTGCTACTGATGATCGTGTCGGACACACAGTCCCGGGTTCTCACAAACTGAGGCCGGTTCGTGAGGTAGTCCAGGATCCATGATGACAAGTGCTGGTCCACCCCTGCGCGCAGCAGCTTGTCCTTCAGGATCATCGGTTGGATGGTGTTGAAAGCACTGGAGAAGTCAAAGAACATGATCCTCACCATATTCCCAGGCTTCTCCAGGTGGGACAGAGAACGGTGAAGGAGGAAGATCACCGCATCCTCCACCCCAATGCCATGCTGGTAGGCAAACTGGAGTGGATCCATCGCTGGTTCCACCAGGGGGCGGAGGTGAGCAAGGAGCAGTCTCTCCAGGGTCTTCATCAAGTGGGACGTCAAGGCCACCGGTCTGTAGCTGTTCAGGTCTTTGGGGTGGGAAGTTTTTGGTACAGGTACCACACAAGATGTTTTCCACAGCTGTGGTACCCTCCCCAGTTTCAGGCTCAGGTTGAAGATATACGTCACAATCCCACACAGCTGGTCTGCACAGGACTTGAGGAGCTTTGCGCTGATGCCGTCCGGTCCCGACGCCTTCCTCGCCTTGATCTTCCTCAGCTCCGTCCTCACCTGGGTCCTGGTCAGGGTCAGGATGGGGGGCTGTGTGTTGGGAGTGGGGGGCTGTTGGTGGAGTGGGGAGTAGGCAGCAGGACTTGATTTCTTTAGAGGCAGCAGTGGTTGTGTGCAGTCAGGGGGGAGGGCGGTTGGTCAAACCTATTGAAAAACAGATTCAGGTTGTTCGCCCACTCCCTGCCCTCCGTGGCCTGGGGGGAGGTATTCTGGAGCCCAGAGATGGTTTTGAGGTTTCTCCAGACCCCGCTGATGTCGCTCTGTTGCAGCTTGTCCTCCATCTTCTTCCTGAAGCTGTCCTTGCCCACTCTGATCTTTCTCCTCAGCTCCCTCTGTACGGACTTCAGCATCTCCCTATTCCCCGACCTGAAGATCCTCTTCTTCTCTCTCAGAAGTGTTTTTATCTCAGGGTTGATCCAAGGTTTGTTGTTTGAGTGACGCCGTATGGTCTTGGTGGGAACGGATTTGTCCACACAGAAGCTGAGGTAGTCCGTGAAGGTGTGAGTGAGGCCATCGATGTCCTCACCATGTGGATCGCAGAGCTGCTTCCAGGCGTTGGCTTCAAAACAGCCCTTTAGAGTGTCCATTGTCTCCTCAGACCATAACTCCACAGTGTGCATGGCCGGAGGTTGTCTGTGCACTAGGGGTTTGTACACCGGCCGGAGATGAACCAAGTTGTGATCCGATCTCCCGAGTGGAGGGAGTTGTGATGAGGTGTACGCCTCCTTAGTGTTTGCGTAGAATAAGTCCAGTGTTCTATTGTCTCTAGTGTGGCATGTACATGGTTGAAATCGCCTGAGATGAGGAGAAGAGCATCTGGGTGTTCTGTCTGCAGCCTGCTGGTTACTGAATGGATGACGTCACGCGCTGTCCCAGCGTTCGCCGCCGGATTTGCATAAACAACAATGCAGATCACGTGTGAGTGTTCTCTCGGGAGATATGTAGGCCTCATGCTAACAGCTAGCAACTCAATGTCTTTGCTGCAGTGTCGTTTAACAGTGATATGTCCCGGTCTGCACCAGTTGTTGTTAACATACATTATCACTCCACCGCCCCTTGCTTTGCCACTGTCTGGTGTTCGGTCTGCCCGTATCATGTGAAAACCCTCCAGCTCAATGTTAGCATCTGCTGCTAGTTCAGTTAGCCACGTCTCAGAAAACAAAAGGAGAGAGCACTCCCGATATGTGCTATCGTAACGGGAGATGGCCGCTAGCTCATCTACCTTTCCCAGTAACGACCGTACATTTCCCATGACAATAGGTGGAAGCGAGGGTCTGTACCTTATATTTTTTGTCCTCCGCCTTACTCCAGCCCGGCAGCCGCAGCGTTTTCGCCTCAGTTCTCTCGGTATGTCGAGTTTTTCCAATGGGACCGGGTGGTGGTTGAATGCTAGCAGCTCTTCCCTGCTGTATCATATCCTGCTATAAACAGCTCCGTCCACTGGCTCAGGAGACATTTGGGACGATCTGTGTGTCCGTGATATAAGTGGAGTGAAAAAGACGGATCAAAAAGAGAGAGGAAGGGAAAAAGACTCGGAATCAAGCCGCTGTTGCAAAGGGCAGCCTACTGGTGTGGCGCCGGGAGAGAAAAAAACATGAACATGAACATGAACCCTTTTTGTCTTTTCTCTTCACCGCTGTGGGAACACAATTTGTTTTCTCCCCAAAATTATCACTTGCAAACTCTCATACATGAATCACCCCCTTATACACAATTTTATCATTACCCCGTGAAACAATAATCATGTAACCATGCTTTTACACTTCACAATGACTAGAAAAAACCACTGCTGCCTCAGACCTCTGCAGCACGTGCTTCTTCCGCCTCTGCGGAATCTGTCTCTTCTCGTTTCTTTTGCCAGGACAATCAATAAACACAGAACAACCAGACAAACAACAAAACTGCAGTAATTTTATTTAAACCAGCACTATTTAAAGGTCAACCCTCACCAACGCTCACTCGTGATGAAGAAATAAGGTCTCACGTTGATGGCTCATAATAATTTACCTCTTGGTAGTAAAATAGGATCTCACTATGACTTCTGCATGATAATAATGTGGTCCTCTTATGCATGGGACGATGCACACCCCCGTTGTAGCCTGTACCGGGACCTTCCTGAGCCTGTACCCCCTCCGAACCAAACTGTTTCGGACCACCCCGAACCAAACCTCGTTCAGGCTGCAGCAAACAGAAACACTCAGACTTTATCAAGCGCTCAGTTTCACAACACAAACATACGCGTAGTTCACCCCATTGGGACTGAAAACCCAGAGTGTCATGCCTGAGCGCTGATTGCTATCCGTGCTCAGGTTGTCCAGTTTAGCTCCAGCTTCATCCCATTCCGGGCCTGGTCTTACGGCCTCCCCCGAGGCTCGTAGCTTTGACAGCATCTCAGACTGCCGGCTGTCAAGCCCAGCTGCTCCGGGACAGCTGTCTGTTACTATCAATTACCTTCCCCGCTCCTGATTGGGTTCTGTCCCTCATTTAAGGGAGCAGCTGAGAATCACTCCTCGCTGCGACCTAAACAGAGGAAAGACGTACATCGTATTTCCGCGACTGGAGTTCCTACGTCCAACTCCAGTTCCCACGGTGTTTCTGCTCCTCACCCACCTGTAATTGTTACTGCTCAGCGTGGGTTTCTTCCTCGCTGCACTTCTTAGCCTCTCACCCTAGTTGGAGTTCTATCTTGTGTATGTGCGTATTTTTTGCCCCTTGTGGCTCTTTACTTTGCCATTTGTGTATTCTGTTCCTTTGTTAATAAAGTTACGCAAACTCACTGGTCGCCTATAGTGTCTCTTGGGGGGGGGGGGGGAGCCGGGTGCAGCCGTCCACTGTATCCGAGCTTGTCTCGCCGGGTTCTGGCGCTTCCGGTGATCCTGATCCTGGGTCCTTTTGTTCGTCTGAGCCTTTCCCCAGGGTCACCGGAGACGAATCCGCTCTGGTTGTCGCCACGGAGGTTCTGGTTCTGTGTACGAAGTTCGCCTCTGATGCTGCGCCGGTCCAATCGGGGCCCACTGGGAGTGCTGCGCTGGTCCGGTTAAAGGCCGGTGAGGGAACTGGAGGATCGTTTTCCCCGGACGTCGGGCTGATTCCGCCCCTTGCCTCCGTCTGCTCTCCTCCGGGTGCTGTTGGGGTTCCCCTCATCCGGGTCACTTTCCTCTTGTCCCGCAGATCTGCCTTTTCCCCCTCGGTGAGGAAGCGGCACCTAAGCTTCTCCCTCTGCTCTCGGTGGTCTGAGGACGCGGGACGACCGCCTGTGAAACCATCTGGTTGGTTCGGTGATCTGGGTGGGCCTCCTGAGATACTGTGTTCCCAAGCCTGTGACTCGGGTAGGCCGCCCGAACTGTGGCTGTCGCTCCTGGCCAGGTGGAATCCGGGTCTGGGTCGCCCGCCGGACGAACTGTCATCTCTTGCCCCTCTCCACCTGCTGGCATCCCAGGAAGGATTGACTGTTTAGTAGTTTTGTGTTTGGATTGTCCTCCTTTATTTGTTTCTATTCAGACAACTGAAGTTTTTTTTTGCAAGCGTTTTTGCTGTGGTATCAGTCCAGCTAAATTTTCTTTGGAAGAACTGTTTCCTATGTCCTATTTTGCCCATAGGACGGACAGTATTTATGCTAATTTAAGTTGGCCCTTAAAGTAGTATTTTTGCTTCATGTTGCCTGGCCTCATTCTGAGTAATTTAACTTATCTGCATTCATACCCTCCTCCAGACTGATTTATGACATCTGTAGTGCCGATATGATGTGACTGAGGAACTGATTTATTTTATTTTTTTTGTATCAGTATGTCAATTTGCAATACCAGGCTCAATTTCTTGGAGTTACTCCCAGATTGTTTTTCTCAGTGTACTGATCTGTCTTGGCCGGGTTTGCACGAGTGGGAACCTACTTTAACCTCAAGTTTACAGAATTAATTTGTTTTCTATGACTTTCGGGACATGAATTTTGTCTTGTCCTCACCCTGAGTTCATTGTGGTTTTTTCCCTTTTGCCCTGCCTTCTGTGGTTATTTGTATCAACCATTTGGTCATTGCAGAAGAGGGGGTGATGGTTATTTTTGTTTAAGACTGTCTATGTGGCATACTTTACTATGTTCTGAGTTAGGCCTCCAGGTTCACCTTTTTTTTTTCTCTGCTGATTGGAAGGATCGGTTTGCCTGCTCTGTAATACTGAATTTTTCTTTTTCCCTTTTCCCAGTGTTATATGGTCTTGAGTATGTCTGTATTTTTGTTGTGTCCTGTCGGGGAGCATGTTTATTATGTTGTTTATTCCATTGTTCCTGGGTTTCTCCCTATGTTTTTTTTTTTTTTCCCTTTCCCCTTTCTTGTTTCTCTCCCCCCTGGCCGGTTCCCCCACCACCCTCCCTGGGTCGGTCCTGGTGGCCTTTTGTTTGAGGGAGGGGGTAGGCCCGCGCCGGGAGGTGCGGCTCGGGGGGAAAGGAGTACTGTCACGCCTGAGCGCTGATTGCTAGCCGCGCTCAGGTTGTCCAGTTTAGCTCCAGCTTCATCCCATTCCGGGCCTGGTCTTACGGCCTCCCCCGAGGCTCGTAGCTTTGACAGTATCTCAGACTGCCGGCTGTCAAGCCCAGCTGCTCCGGGACAGCTGTCTGTTACTATCAATTACCTTCCCCGCTCCTGACTGGGTTCTGTCCCTCATTTAAGGGAGCAGCTGAGAATCCCTCCTCGCTGCGACCTAAACAGAGGAAAGACGTACATCGTGTTTCCACGACTGGAGTTCCTACGTCAAACTCCAGTTCCCTCGGTGTTTCTGCTCCTCACCCACCTGTAAATGTTACTGCTCAGCGTGGGTTTCTTCCTCGCTGCACTTCTTAGCCTCTCACCCTAGTTGGAGTTCTACCTTGTGTATGTGCGTATTTTTGCCCCTCGTGGCTCTTTAGTTTGCCATTTGTGTGTATTCTGTTCCTTTGTTAATAAAGTTACACAAACTCACTGGTCGCCTATAGCGTCTCCTTTATGGCTCGCAAAAGCCATTCATGACACAGAGTCCAAAAACAACACATAAATGTGCTCACATTCAATCTCACCTGTAGAGATCTAGACCTGTCACCTGGTCCTCTCCTGTCCCTCAGTTCCAAATGCCTTCACTTCAGCAACACTGAGCTGTTGGGTTCAGCCTGGAGAGGTCTTTGGTCAGCTGTGCAGTCGCTGAAATCGGGCGGATGCGCCGGAAGCAGGACGGAGTTATGTAGGTCCCTGTTCGGTGCGCCAAATGACAGATTATTTTTTAGCATAATTAATCTGAGTCGAAAACCAGGAAGAATATTTAAATGTAAGTAGATTTATTCCTCGTGGCCAATGAGGGAGAAATACAGAGGCAGCTCCAAGTCTGACCATCCATACCTTTGAATCAGCCATTCATTGTTCTAGCTTTTAAAGCTGTGTTATCCATGGGAAGACAGAGAGACCACGGAGAAACTGTCCTTGAGTACATCTGGCAAGACAGGGTGTAATAGTTCTTATCTTTGCTCCCAGGAAACAAGAAGCCAGTACATCCTCAGTCACACAGGACTAGACATCCAAAACAAAAATGCATCAGTGCAGCTGGTGATTAAAATTGCTAACTCAGACACACTCACACACAGACCGGGGCTGTTCAAGGCCATACATGAATCACAAGTCATATCAGACATGGAACTATAAAACAATATTATAGAATAATATGGAATTTTTCTTTCACTTCACCACCGACTGCCTCATTCCTCAGGACCCGCCGTGCTGCTGTCCAGCACACCATCTCTCCATGCTTGTCGGTCCACTCCCGACCACTTTCAACACCACTGCAGCTGCCATCGTTGCCCTGAACACTCCGGCCCCCCGTGACTGAACTCCGGGGAGACCCGAAGCCCGCTCGTCAGCACCGCTCACTGCCTCGGGCACCTTGCCATAACACCCAGCAGCCTCATCCAGGGCGCTCCGCTGTGCTGCCTCCATGTCTGGCTGCTGTTGCTCTCCCTCGGGGCTCTCAGTGTCACTCTCATCAGCGTCACTCTCGACAGCGCCACTCTCCGACCTGGGCGTTTGGTCGCTGCTCTCTGTACCTTCATTCCAGGCACTCCGCTGTCTCCATGCCCGGCTGTCACTGTTCTTCCCCAAGGCTCTCAGCCTCCATGGTCCCACTCACTCGCTGCTTAGCCTCCAGCTGCAGGGATAACGCCTGTTGCTCTTCCTCTCCACTGTCGTTGCACACCGTGCCGTCCTGTACCCATGATGAGCTCCTTGACTGGCCCGCCGTCTTCAGTGACCGGGGACTCCTCCACTTGTGGCCCCGGTCCTACCTCGAAGTCTAGCTGGTAGCTCATAGCTTGGTTTTGGCACGAAGTTAGTTTAGCGGCTAACCTGTCCATGGGCACCGAATGGCTTCTCCAAGCTAACTAGCTTAGCCATTCCTCGCGCCAACAGCTCCATTACCCACAGCTTCGTGGTCCTCATCTGCTCGTTGAAGTACTCAGCCAGCCACTCGACATCATCCTCATAGTACTCCGTTTCACCCAACGTACCGAGAATTCTTCGGCCCTCCACACCGAGATTGTACGCCAGAAGTACTCGCCGTCGTCTCCCGTCAAGTCTACTTGAGCCCAGCACCCCTATATAATCCTCGAATATGGCCCTCCACTGCAGCCACAGGATCACCAGCTCTCCCGTGTACTCTAGAAAAGGTGATAGTAGTGGAGATAGCCCGTACGCTCCCATAATTTCTCCTTGTCGCCAAATGTTATGTATGAAGAATGAGGGACTGAAGTCTCGCCTGTCATGCAGCAAGTCAACACTTTTTTTATGGGAACAGAACTATTTATACACAAGGGCCGTGCCCGCCTGACGTCACATCAGGGGCGGGTATGGCAGCACATACACACCACAGGCACCAGTACCTTTTCTCGGTCACCAACAAAAGGAATATTTGTACGACGATAACTAACCTGACCCTGAAAAAGGTTTTGGTTTCAGCTCTGTTTGTGCTTTCAAAAGAAATTTCTTAAAAAATTTTTCTTTTAAAATGTTTTGGCACAAATCCGTGCAAGGATTGTACCAAAATTGCAAGTAAAAAAAAACAGGAGTCAGAACCAAAGGTAATTCAAGAAAAATGCAAAAGTTTGGGCAGTGAAAACAAAAACAAAAAACAAAAAAACATTTTATCAAACAATTTTTTAGCAAAATTAGATGAAGTCAGGAGTTTTGCTTTTGAGATGAAATATTTTATGCAAAATTGTTATTTTTGTTTGCTATTGTATAAGTTTTATGCTACTGTATAAGTTTTCTTTAAATCATTTTGTCTCAAATCTGATTCCATAAATCCATGTGAGGATTGTGCCAAAACTGCAAGTAAAAAAACAGGAGTCAAAACCAAAGGAAATTCAAGAAAAAAGAAAAGTCTGAGCAGTGAAAACAAAAGATGGCTTTATCAATCAAAGAATTTTATAACTAATTTGCTTAAAGTCTCAAGTTTTGCTTTTGAGCTTAAATATTTTAAGCAAGATTTTTTTTGTCTGATATTCCAGAAACATGCAAGTTAGGTTAATTGACATCAAAACTGGGGGATTCTAAATTGTCCTTAGGTATGACTGTGAGAGTGAATGGTTGTCTGCCTCTCTGTTGGCCCTGCCATGGACTGGTGATCTGTCCAGGGTGTACCCTGCCTCTCGCCCAAAAGATACTGGGATAGGCTCCAGCCCCCCCACCCCCCCACGACCCGAAAAGGATTAAGCAGAAGAAGATGAATGAATGAATGATATTCAAGAAGTTTTCTTGAAAATGTTTTGGCACAAATCTGTGTGAGGATTGTACCAAAATTACAAGTAAAAAAACCGGAGTCAGAACCAAAGGTAATTCAAGAAAAATGCAAAAGTTTGGGCAGTGAAAACAACAAAAAAAAATCAAAGAATTTTACAGCAAATTTGGTTGAAGTCAGGAGTTTTGCTTTTGAGATGAAATATTTTATGCAAGATTGTTATTTTTGTTTGCTATTCAAAAAGTTTTCTTTAAATCATTTTATCTGATTCCATATTGGCGGTCCTTACAAATACGTACAAAGCCCCTGTTGAAAAATGATGTGCAGGTGACCTCCAGTAGAGGGCTGTACATGGGGCCATAGCTACAAACGGGCATCTGGCACACCTCAATCCTAGCATGGGGGACAGTTGTCTTTGTTGTTCTCAGAAGGAAACTGTGCAACACTTGTTTATTCTGTGCAAAAGACTGGATGGCATTTTTGTTTTTTTGAAAATGTTACTTCAGGATTTTGGTGAACAGTTTTCTTTTAGGTTAATTATTTATAACCCATGCTATTTGGCAAAGAAAAAAATGTACCCACACTCTGATCAATTTCATTTCAGGACAGGCTAACTTAGCAATTTGGAAAAGAAGGACAAACCGTGTCAAGGGGGTGGGCTCCGAGGATGTTGTGATAATGAAAGAAGTTACTGGCAGCTCGACTCAGGGTAGAGTTTGAATTTTACAAGCTCACAAAAATATTGATGGTTTTGAAAAGATTTGGGCTGTAAAGAAAGTGTTGTGCTCGATGTGTGAAAATGAGGTATTTCTCAGTTTTTGGTTTTACAATAATTCTGGTTCTCTGATTTGGTGAAAAAGTACTTTGAATTAAAAGGACCTTATAAACTCAAACTCTTTCTTTCTTTCTTTCTTTCTTTCTTTCTTTCTTTCTTTCTTTCTTTCTTTCTTTCTTTCTTTCTTTCTTTCATTCCTACTTTCTTTCTTTATTTCTTTCTTTCTTCAAAACCACAGGGATTCACTTATTAAGGGCAAAAGTGTCATGGATGGCCCTCACGAGCCATCAATGAGACGCTATAGGCCACCGGTGAGTTTGCACAGTTTATTAAAGGAAGATAACGACAAAATAATGAGCCACGGGGGGCTAAAACACACTATAACTATAACTCAGACTATGGCAAAGGAAGAACAGACTCACAATGAAAACACTTACTGAGAAAGGAGAAACCAGCACGGAGGTTGGACGACGGAATGTTTGACGAGACTGCAGCAACGTTTAGCCCTCAGATGCTCCCTTAAATAGGGCTCAGGATGGAACAGCTAATGAGGCAATCACTAATGCAGTTCAACTGTCAGAGGGCTCAGCTCTGACAGCTGGAAGCCCCTCCGAGTACTGTCACAATAAAAGCTCGGAGAGCCATAGGAAATACACACACCAGATGGGAGGAAAATACTGCATGGCCCGAGCGTGAACGAAATATGGCGCTCAAACCACGACAGTACTCCCCCCCCCCCCCGAACGACCCACTCTGGGCGCCATGTGACACCCAAGCCCCCCCACCCACCCCCACCCAGGGTGGGAGGATGGGGGAAAGGCCTGGAGGGTGAGAACCAAAAAAGAAAAAACACACCAAGACGAGGAACCGGAACAAAGAGTGACAAGGGAGAACATAGGAAACAAACACGAAGCAATTACAGAGCATGGGAGGGGAAAAAAAAACACAATACTCCATAAAGCACGGATAGCACAACAGACAGGACAAAAAACGCAAATAACAAGGCCGATAACAAAGATACACCGGCCCATAAGACAAAACGTGGCAGTCGCAAATCATCCCTCAGACAGGGGAGGGGAGAAAAAAAAAGCACGTTAAACAGCAGTGAATACATAGATCAAGATAATGCAAATGACAAAACATCAGAGCGACTCTAATATTTCGGTGGAGAGAAGAAAACAAAACAGGGATGACGGCAGGCAGAGTCCAATGAGACAACAATCAGTTCAGGTGGTCTACCTGCATCCAGCGTCCAGCTAGCTGGCCGGGGAAAAAGGAAGAGTTCAGGCAGCCTACCCCAGTCCTAGGCCCGGAGAAACAGGACGTCTGGCAGCTGGACCAGGTCGCCAAGCAGACAGTCTAGTTGGTCAGGTGGCCGACCCAGAACGCCAAACGGGCAAGGCAGTCTTCCAGGCGGCCGACCCGCATCACTCAGCCACTAGGACCGCAGGGGAGAAATCGAAGACGGCCTCCCTGGAGAGGGGAATAGCGAGGGAGAGCCGAGCCGAATATGGGGAACCCCAATGGCACCCGGTGGAGGACTGGGGGAAGGATAAAGGACCAGTCCAGCGTCAGACAGCAGCGGATCTGCAGCTCCTTTACCGACCTCAAACCGAACAGGCGCTGCGCCCGCGTTGGGTCCCCAGTGGGACCGTGCTGCACCCACGACAGACCCCGACTGGGTCAGAGCAGCGTCCATGACGGACCCCGACCAGGTCAACGTGGCACCCACGACGGACCCCGATTGGGCCGGAGCAGCACCCACGATGGACCACGACTGGGTCAATGCTGCACCCGTGATGGACCCCGATTGGGTCAATGCTGCACCCGCGATGGACCCCGATTGGGTCAATGCCGCACCCACGGCGGACCCCGACTGGGTCGGCGCAGCACCAGGGATGACCTCCAAACCCGAACCCGGAACCTCCAGCACAACGACCGGGATCGACTCCGCACCGGTGACCCTGGGAGAAGGCTCAGGAGAAGAAGAAGAACCGGGATCAGGATCACCGGTAGCGACAGAGCCCAGCGAGACGAGCTCGGATGCAGCGGATGGCTGCACCTGGCTCGTCTCCCCGAGAGGCAGGCAAAAATGCTCCAGAACTGATAGGAGGAAGACAAAATAGAGCACTTGCCTGAACTCGAGTTCTGTCGCCGTCCAGGACTTCGACAATCCGGGTTCAGAAGGCAGAAGGACATCCTCTGGCTCCCACTCGGCTACGGTGGGCCCCGCAGCCGGCATGTTGGTTCCCACAGCCTGAGGACCCTCCAACGCTGACGACCACACCGACGACCCGCATGGCGTGGTGGCAGGAGATCCTCGACCTGCTAAGTCGGACCGCTCCTCCATGGAGACCTGGGGACGCTTCTTCGTCGGCTCAGACTCCAAACTGAAGTCCGCTCTGCTCCTCTGCCCGTGACGTGGCTGCGGGGCTGGAACAAGGCTCTCCAGGGCCGCAGGCTCCCTCCTCGTCCAGCGGCTTAGGCCTGGCACCAGGGAATGCTCAGGGGAAGGAGACACAAAGGTAGCAGGTCCATAACTAGTTATTGCAGCAGGTGGAGGAAGCTCGGGGGACTGTGAACCCCGAACTCCACCCCCCAGAATCAAGCAAGACAATTCACCCAATGAGGGAACAGAATGAAAAGTCACTTGCCTGATACGTAGAGGCCCGATAGAACCTGCTGCAGTAGACTTTGTTCCTCCCTTTCCCCGCTGGATGGTGACGGAGGGCCCCCTGGGAGGACGAGGAGGAGCCGCTCGCAATGGTCCGATGATGGGTTTCGCCGGAGCAGGACTCATGGCACTTACAGCAGCTGGGGAAGACGTCGAGGAGGAGGGGACGACAGCTGAGGCAATCCGGGCACAAGGAGCTGACGGGACAGCAGGGACCAATGACCCGGGGGGAGAGGCTGCGGGAATTCCCTCCTGACAAGACGCAGAAGAAGCAGCTGACTGGGAGGTAGAGTTCTTCCAATGACCTGGAACTGGATCCGGACGGGGTTCTCACTGAGGCTTACCGGTGGATGTGTGATGACGGTTACCGGCAGAGGGCGAGGCAAAGGAGAGGTTAGTGAAACGCCGTTCCTGCGTGGAAACAGAGGCGAGCAGGTCAGCGTACTCTGGATAATCGCACAGCTCAGGATTCCTCTCCACCAGCCTGACCACCGCCGTCGCATGCTTAATGATCTGCGTGGGGTAGGCGGTGGAGCGAGCCGCAGCCACTCGGTCCCGGATGGAAGCAGCTGTCAGTTGTAACTTCTCCGGGGGAATCCCGACTGACGTCTCACTCCTTAGGGGATCACCCCTGGGCGGTGCAAACTCCTGGACTGGAACGGGGACAGGAACAGGATCCCAAAGCGAGGAGCGAGGGTGTCTTCTCTTCGGCTTCCTGCCAGAGTTTCCCTCCAGCCCACGGAGTCTCTTCCGGTGTACAGAGATGTGTGCCTTCCTCGCTATAACTTCAGGGTGATTGGAGTAGCGAGGAAGGTGGTCAGTGATAGCCTCAGTGAGGTCCAGGTGCCGGCGTACATCGCTGGGAGTGTCATAGAGGCCAGCAGTGAAGAGGGTTCCATCAATGTAGTCGAGGGCCTCCACCAGCTCGTAGCCCAGGCTCTGAGTGCGGCCCCTGCATGATGACATACTCTCCCAGCACACAGGTACCCAGACAGGGAAAAGCACAAGTCCAATTTAGGCAAAACTCACGGTGACCGGCGTCTCGTTCTGGCTGCAGTCTACTGTCATGAATGGCCCTCACGATCCATCAATGAGACGCTATAGGCCACCGGTGAGTTTGCACAGTTTATTAATGGAAGATAACGGCAAAATAATGAGCCACGGGGGGCTAAAACACACTATAACTATAACTCAGACTATGGCAAAGGAAGAACAGACTCACAATGAAAACACTTACTGAGAAAGGAGAAACCAGCACGGAGGTTGGACGACGGAATGTTTGACGAGACTGCAGCAACGTTTAGCCCTCAGCTGCTCCCTTAAATAGGGCTCAGGATGGAACAGCTGATGAGGCAATCAATGCAGTTCAGCTGTCAGAGGGCTCAGCTCTGACAGCCGGAAGCCCCTCCGAGTGCTGTCACAATAAAAGCTCGGAGAGCCATAGGAAATACACACACCAGATGGGAGGAAAATACTGCATGGCCCGAGCGTGGATGAAATCGGCGCTCAAACCACAACAAAAAGTGGGACAATTTTGATCTCTGTTAGACCATTAAGTGTGATGGTTGAATGTTGCTACTTAACAAATTGGATCAAAAATACTAGGGCAGAGTTTTTTTGACTGGCAATCTGTCCAGGGTGTACCCTGCCTTTCACCCAAAGACTGGGATAGGCTCCAGCCCCCCCACCCCCCCCACCCCCGCGACCTGAAAAGGATTAAGGGGCAGAAGATGGATGGATGGATATGATCAATTTTTAAAAGAAGTATAGTATAGTAATAGAAATGTTGGCCGACTTGAAAAGTATGTCCATGTACATACTCAATACTTGATCAGGGCTCCTTTAACATGAATTACTGCACCAATGTGGCGTAGCATGGAGGTGATCAGCCTGTGGTACTGCTGGTGTGTCATGGAAGCCCAGGTTGCTTTGATAGCGGCCTTCAGCCATCAGTAATTCATGCAAAAAAAGCCCTGACCAAGTACTGAGTGTATTCCTGGACGTACTTTTTTTTTTTTTTGTTACTTATTTGTACCCGTAGGTAGATTTGTTTTGCAGTCTGGTGACAAGCCACCAGCTGCCGGTCGCTGCGTGTGCAAGCGCCCCATATCCCTAACCTGCATGTTTTGGCATGCGGGAGGAAACCGGAGAAATCCCAGAGTAAACCCACGCAACACGGGGAGAACATGCAAACTCCACACAGATCACTGTTGGTCGGGGGCTGGGATCGAACCCACGATCTCACGATCCCCGTGCTCCCCCGGCCGAGGGTAAAACTGTGCTGCCACAGTGCTAACCACTCCGCCACCGTGCAGCCCAGTACTTTTCAAGTCGGCCAACATTTCTATTATTTTTTTTAATTGATGCAATTTTCTAATTCTTTGACAAGTGGAATTTTCTGTTTTCATTAGATATAAGCCATAATCATCAAAATAAAAAATAAATGCTTGATGTGTTGAAAGAAATTTATCGAGTGCAAGTATCCAGAACATTACCACATTTGAATGGATAGCTTAAAGCGGATAGACAGGTGTTTTGTCCTTGCTTGTTTCTGCGGCAACAGCCTTCTTTGTCAGATTTGTTAGCATTAGCTAAGTTGGGGCTTTTTATGACTAGTAGTCAAGGTTAACAGCAAATATGTTAAGTTGTAATTTTTGTGACAAGTCACTTTTGACATTGAGTGGATACGTGCTTCATTGTAAACTTCACCAAAATGAACCACGTTGTTTGTTCAAGTGCCTTGAAGCTGACTGCAAACAGACATTTTGTAGATATGGATCATTCAAGGGTCATTTTTACTGCAACCATAATAACCCTTCCCCAGTCAGCATCAATGTTGGACCGACTGTATCAGTTTTGAAATGGACTGTGAAGTTGTGTGAGCGTTGATGTGATATCAAGGAACTCGTAATGCATTTGAAGCGTCTTAATGGGGGGGGACGTGCAGTGACTTGTCTGGTGTGTAATCAATCTACATAATCTGAGTTTCACTTTTTAATTGAATTACTGAAATAAATTAACTTTTTGATGATATTCTAATTTTTTTATTGAGATGCACCTGCAGTTGTAATTCTGCTGTTTTACATTTGATTTTAGGCTCAGATTTTTGTGGCTCCATGGAGATTTTTTTTATATAAAAATCACTCACAGTAGCTCTTCATGTAGTGCAGGTTGCTGACCCCGGTATAGACAAAACCGACTGATTGACAGAAGAACTAGTTGACAATGAAAGTGTTGGCTGTAGCCTTATGTTTGTTATAGTCTAAATGACTTCATGAGCATATGAAAGTGATAATGTGGTGATCCGCGCTGTGTGCCCTTTGCCCTAATTATTTCCACAGCTGCGCGCACACCTGCTCCTCTTAATCAAGCAGCCTTTATCAGGAGTGCTGCCCTGTAATCTGCACGGAGACGTCAATGCTCCTCCTGGGTGAAGAACTCCGTGCTTGAGTTTTCTCCTTCCTTCTACCAGGGAGTTTCACCTCCCTCATCTCAACGACCTTCTACTCATCGTCTGGGAGTCTTGTCTCCCCAACTCTACCGTAAACATCTATTGGAAATTCTCCTTTGCACCTGCTTTCTCCTCTCCTTCCCTGTGCACAGGTGGACCTACCTCCGGACGGACTCCTTCTCCTCCTGGCGGCGGACCGGATTATACCTGTGAACTGTAGGCACCTCTCTTTCCCTCAAACTGGTGAGCCGGAGCATTCAGCACGCTTTGCCACTCATTCATCGTCACTGTAATTACCAGCACCAGCACCACGTCACAGCAGTGAGACTCTGGTACTAGCGCAGGACAAACATCTCTTCTGAGCCTAAACTACTCCTTGCATGCTATAAGATCATCTCAGTATTCTTGCCATTCTTCTGAAAACCAAAGAGCTAATCCACCTGTTTCTCTTCTCATTTCAGGGTTGCCAGACTTGTCCTGCTCTGCACGCTCCGGTCCCCACAGCCCCACACACACACACACACACACACACACACACACACACACACTTATTCAATAAAAGATCATTGTGGTATTTGAGCCTGTGTCTGCTTCTGGGTTTGTCTGAAATCATGTCAGCACGTCTCCGTCAGAAAAAACCAGCAGACAGTGCTTTTGTATAAAGACTTAACATCATGGAGGCTCGATTAGATCAATTAACATACTAGTAGCAAGTGATCTTAAACCAGCTGACTCAAATTAATTCACGGCTTGATCAGCTCACCCTGACGCAGTCCCTTCCATCCGCGTTCAGGGGCTGGCCGGGTTTGACCAATCCTACCCAGCCTCTGATGCTACACTCCCGGCTTACCCCTGTTCCCACTCCCACCCGTTTTAGTGGTAAGTTAGGTGTGGCTCAGGGTTTTCTGTTGCAGTGCAATATTGTGTTTCAGCGTGTACCGGGGGATTTCCCCACCAATCACAGTCAGATCAGCTATGTGGTAAATCTGTTGGAGGGGCGGGCCTTAGCTTGGGCTAGTGCCATCTTGGCCCATCCCAATTACTCCAGTTATACTTATGATCACTTTGTTTCTGAATTTTCAGAGGTATTTGACCATTCTGACCGTGATAGTGTCCTCACCACCTGTTTACTTAATCTCAAGCAGGGGGTTAAGTCAGTTCCTGACTATTCAGTTGATTTCCGGGTGGTTGCGGCAGAGGCTGGGTGGGAGGATGCATCTCTCTGTAGCATTTTTGTTTGCAGTCTTAGCCCTAGCCTGCGGGATGAATTGGCCCAGGTGGAGAAACCCTCCAAATTGAATGAGTTAATCTCCCTAGCCATTTGTATTGATAGTTAAGGACGTTAAGGGGACAAGCTAGCGAGCGTCGCCCCTCTAATCGCTTGGGCACTCAGCTTCGCCATTCCCCTCAGTCTCCCCTCTTGCTCCCCCCCAACTCCCCCGAGGCCCAGGAGCCCATGCTGGTGGGCCAGTCTAAGTTGCCTCTGGCGGAACGACAATGCCACCGCGACTTCGGTCTGTGTATGTACTGTGCTAGCGCTGAGCACGAGGTTGCGTCCTGCCCTAATCAGTTAAAAGGGGGAGTCCATTCGTCACAGTAGGGGGACTAACAGACGGTGGTGAGAAGGCTAAATCCCTTACATGCTTAATGTTACCCATTTGCTTCCAGCATACCCATACTGAAATATCCACTCATGCTCTTATTGATTCTGCGGCTGAGCAGAGCTTTATTTCAGAGAGTCTGGCAACCCGGCTACGGCTTCCACGTTACAACCTGAAGACACCTTTGAAGCTGATCGCTTTTTCCAAGATGCCCCTTGCCATTGTTACTAAGCAGACTGCCCCCGTTTCTGTGTTGGTGTCAGGTAACCATCATGAGCATATCAGGTTTTTGTGTTGTCGGTGACTACATCCCCTGTCATTCTGGGTTACCCCTGGCTCAAACTTCATAATCCCACGATTGATTGGCAGACTGGGAGAATCATTTCATGAAGCACCTTTTGTTTAAGCGTTTGTTTACAGTCTGCTGCTTGTTCTCCCTCTGTGTCCTTGTGTTCCCTACCACACACCTGCTTGATCTCTCCTCAGTCCCGCCTGAATAGCATGACCTGGCTCCGGTCTTCAGCAAAGTGAAGGCTCTGTCTCTACCCCCCATCACCCGTGTGATTGTGCCATCAACCTCTTGCCGGGGGCTCCATTACCTTCCAGCTGGCTGTACAGCCTCTCTGCCCCAGAGCAGGAGGCAGTGGACAAATACATCAAGGAGTCCTTGAGCTCAGGTATTATCAGACCTTCTTCCTCGGCGGTGTTTTTTTTTTTTTTTTCATGGGTAAGAAAGATGGCTCACTTAAACCCTGCATCGATTTCAGAGAACTTAATAACATCACTGTCAAGGACAAATACACTCTACCTCTCATAAACACTGCCTTCGACTCGTTCCAGGGGGCCATTGTGTTTACTAAGTTAGATCTTCGCAACGCCTACCACCTGATTCGGATCAAAGAGGGGGATGAGTGGAAGACTGGGTTCCACACTCCTAGTGGTCAGTTTGAGTATTTGGTGATGCCGTTTGGGTTAACCCACACACCTGCTGTGTTCCAGCGGCTCATCAATGATGTGCTGAGGGATTTTTTTGGATTCATTTGTGTTTGTGTACCTTGATCATATCCTTATTTTTTCTCGTTCTCTGGAGGAGCATCGAGTGCACGTCAGACGGGTCCTTCAGCGCCTTTTGGAGAACCAACTATATGTCAAGGCCGAGAAGTATAATGAACCGAGCTGGGTTGTTCTTCGGGCTTGGTTCTGACCCGCTGTGGCTCAGGTTTATCTGTGAAGCTATGTATTATGTTATCTTTTGAGTTTCTTGTTGTTTCTAGTTTTCCCTTTGTTTATTTCCCTACTTGTAGCTGTTGTGTTCTGGCCGACAGCTGAGGCAGCCTCCTTTGGCTACACTCATGTGGGCGCTGTCTGACACTTGCCGGTCCGGCTATGTCCCCTCTCTCATGACAGCCAGCTGGATCTCCTCCGGTAATTGCCTTTCCCCGCTTCGCCCAGGTGTTCCCAATCTGTCTTGCCAGCAATGCTTGTACTTAAGCAGCCCTTTGCCAGTCAAGCATTGCTGGACTATTGTATTGTCTAATGTTTATTTCGTGCCACCGTTCACTGTGGTCTGCCTGCTGCACATCCCGTCGTGTGAGTCTAGAAGTGAACCTTGTCATCTTTCTGTATGTCTGCCTTGTTTTTGTACTGTTTGTCTTGTGGCCATGGTACACTGTGGTCTGTCCGCTCCACGCTCATCGTGTAGCCATCTAGTGTACCCTGAACCGTTTTTGTATGTCTGTATTTTGTAACTGTTTGCCCTTTTTGTTAATAAATGTGTTTGCGGTGTAACCCTGTGCCTAAATCCATTCTTCCCCCTCACTCCTCGATGCGCTGCATAAAAGCGCATGACGATTGTCATGACAGAATAGTCTGTCAAGCGGTGGCCCTCTCGGGCCACCATAAGACACCAAGAGTCGCCAGAGAGGTTTGCATGATACGTCAAACAGGTTCATTTTGTCTTCTTTCAATTATTTTTCCTTTTTTTTTCCTTTGAAAGACAAAAGTAAAATAGAAAGATGTCTTTACCTTCTTTACATGTTTCAACTGCACTGCAGCCTTCATCAGAAGAGTCAGCTGATTGCTGCCAGGTGACATTTATCAGCTGATTTTCGTAGGCGG
This sequence comes from Pholidichthys leucotaenia, assembly GCA_020510985.1. Classification (NCBI taxonomy): domain Eukaryota; kingdom Metazoa; phylum Chordata; class Actinopteri; order Cichliformes; family Pholidichthyidae; genus Pholidichthys; species Pholidichthys leucotaenia. Next base: position 86,936,831 of record CM035846.1, on the reverse strand, counting down.
GGCCAGCTCAGCAGATCTGTCAGATCCGCCGAGCCGGCCCCGCCTCCCGCCGTCAGATCCGCCTCCTTGGACTATCAGACTTTCACTGTAAAAATTCAAAAGAGCTGGCACAAGAACTCAAAGACATAAAAATAGAATCAGACGAGATCCTCATCTCACATGACGTCATCTCTTTATTCACAAAGACTCCTATTGACGTCACACTACATATAGTGCAAGAACGCCTCAACAAGGACAGTACCCTAAAAAGACGCACCAACCTCACAGTCCATGACATATCCAAATTACTACAGTTTGTTGCAAAATCCACTTATTTTCAATTCAGAGGAAAAATCTACAAACAAAAAGAAGGATTTGCAATGGGAGACCCACTATCAGCCATCATGAGCAGTTTTTTTATGGAGGATCTGGAAAATAAAGCCATCAACACAGCACCCACAATATGCAAACCCACCCTTTGGAAGAGATACGTAGATGACATTCTGGAAAAAATAAGGAAAGGACATACACAAGAACTCACTGACCATCTGAACAGTACAGACAGTACGGGGAACATAAAATTCACACACGAAGAGGAGGAAAATGGCACCATAGCCTTTCTGGACATGAAAATCCACCACAACGAGGACGGCAGCATAAAAATCACAGTCTACAGGAAACCAACCCACACAGATCAATACCTACTTTGGACATCGGAACACCCCACAGCACACAAGCTATCAGTCGTCAGGACATTATATGAACGAGCCACCATCATCACGGAACAAGAAGACAGACAGGAAGAGGAAAACCACATAAAACATGCACTTATACGCTGCCAATATCCAGTATGGGCCATAAACAAAGGGAAACAGCAAGTCAAAAACAAAGAAAATAAACAGGACACAAGACACAGAACAAAAGCTGAAATCAAAAACAAGGAAACCATAACTATACCATACATACGAGGGATCACGGAACCAATTCAAAGGATCATGAAAAAATACAAAATAAACACAGCAGTCAAACCACACAAAAAATTAAGACAGTTATTAGTACACCCCAAGGACAGAATAGAACAAGACAATAAATGCAATGTATTATATGAAATATCATGCAGATCATGTAACAAAACCTACATTGGAGAAACCGGAAGATTATTCACCACAAGAAAAAAAGAACACCAAAAGGAATGTGAGAAGGAAACGCAAGGACGACTCACAAGATCACAAAAAGAAAAAGCAGAACAAGAAACATTAAAATCAGCTATATCGGACCACTGCAAAAGAAATAATCACATCATGGACTGGGACAACACAAAAATTATTGGATCGGAGAGCAACAGACACAAACGTTGGATCAAGGAGGCCATAGAGATCAGGAAGCGGGGAAAAGACACCATGAACCGAGATGAGGGGGCCTTTATGCTTTCTCACACCTGGGACCACATTCTCCAGAGACCATCTGACGGCGGGAGGCGGGGCCGGCTCGGTGGATCTGACAGATCTGCTGAGCTGGCCCCGCCTACGAAAATCAGCTGATAAATGTCACCTGGCAGCAATCAGCTGACTCTTCTGATGAAGGCTGCAGTGCAGTTGAAACATGTAAAGAAGGTAAAGACATCTTTCTATTTTACTTTTGTCTTTCAAAGGAAAAAAAAAAAAAAAAAAAGAAAAAAAAAAAAAAAGGAAAAAGGTTTGCATGATGTTTATTATGAACAGAAGATAACACAAAGTAACAGAAAGTAATGAGCCATGATGGGCTAAAACACACTACACTAGATACAGAGACCGTAAGGCTGATCAAGCTCATTTACGATTCAGGATAAGGACGAGGGATGATCGTAGATGTGAAATCATTAAGGAATATTGACGTCTGAGACGAGGAACGCTCGCTCAACGTCTGATGAGGGATCATCGACGAGACTGCTGCATTGTACTGCTCTTCAGCGCCTGCTTAAATGCCGGGCTGCTGATGAGCCGTAAATGCAGCACAGCTGTTAGGTTTTGACAGCAGGAAGCTCCTCCGAGCGCTGTCACAATAAGAGCTCGGGGAGCCAGAAGGTAACCCTGCTGTCAAACCTGGCGGAGATGAAGCATGGCCCGAGCGCGGACGACATCGGCGCTCAGACCATGACATAGTACAGCCAGAAAAGGATTTAGCGGGTTACACTCACACATACCTTTTTCATTTTTGAACTGTTTTGTTTTTTACTCACCTACCTGTGGAACCTTTTTCTTCATGGGTCCGGCAGGCAATCATGTCGAAGCAGGGAAGAGGTGGAGTCGAGAGGAGCTGCAGCGCATCTCCGTTATTGACGATCTGGCGAGAGGGACTCAGAAATGCAGATCCCGTGACGGCGAGAGGCTGTGCTGGGGTGGAGTGGCGAACCAGCTGGAGATCAGTCCCAGTCTGCGCTACCATCCCCGGGTGATTGCGCTCAATCTTCCTCCACTGCCATCTCTGCCATCGGCTTCCTCCTCAGCGCCGTCGACATGCCGCGTTCACTGTAGCAAGAGGAATTTAACATCTAGGACTCCGACTGTGGAGGAGGAGGGGGCAGCAGCCTTCATCCAAGACTTTATGGATGAGGCCAATGAAGTCCGCGGACCGAAGGCGAAATGGAGCAGCCTGGACGCAGCAGAGGGAATTCTGGAAGCACATCTTGGACTCTGGGATTACCCTCAATACGCAGACTTGATCGCTTCGGTCTGCGCACTCCAGCAGGCATTTCCTGGTGTGGGCAGAATGGTGTTCCTCACAGAGCCTAAGCGGGAACACGCTCCACAGCCTGCAGCCATTCCCTCTCCCGCTTCATCAGTGTCAGGCCGTGCTTCTCCAGCTACCCAGAAACGGCGTCATCCTGCATCCAGACACGGAAGGAGGACCTCCTCCTCTTCGACAGCCACGTTCCCCTCGTTGGCTCTGACCACTCCTGCTGCTGGGCCATTCTCATATTCAGTGCTCTCCGCCACTGCAGCACTCCCGGTCACAGCGACGAGTCCTCCTGCTCTCAAGAGAACCTCCAGGCCTCCTCCGGCTACGCCCACCATCGTCGTCATGGAGACGGCTCCTCCGCAATCCTTCAAAGGGGCCCAAGTCACCATTGACACGGAGAGGGATGACTGTCTGCCATCTGCAGCTGTTAACACCAGACACCGGGATGACAGGCAAGTGTTTTTTTCATTCCATTCAATTAAACAACAATGAGCTTTGTCCGTCTCCCGAGGGAGAGGCCCAACCTCAGCAGTCCGCTGGGTCCTTTCCTCCAGCTGCAAACGTTAATTCTCTTTCTGTCCTCTCCGTGTCTCCTTCAGTTTCCCCTGAGTGTCCGCTGGCCCTGGAACTAAGCCGCGGGGCGATCGAGGAGCCCGGGGCCCCGGAGGATCCTGCTCTGGAGCCCACACGGAGCCAGCCCTCAGCCTCCTCACCGGATTCATCTCCAGTGGGGGTTATTTCATCTGAGGACGTTTGGACTGCTATCACCATCTTGCCAGCTGTGGAGGCTAGACACACCTGCTCCTCCTAATCAAGCAGCTTTTATCAGGAGTGCTGCCCTGCAATCTGCATGGAGAAGTCAATGCTCCTCCTGGGTGAAGAACTCTGTGCTGGAGTCTTCTCCTTCCTTCTACCAGGAAGTTTCACTTCCCTCATCTCAAAGACCTTCTACTCATCGTCTGGGAGTCTCGTCTCCCCAACTCTACCATAAGCATCTATTGAAAATTCTCCTTTGCACCTGCTTTCTCCTCTCCTTCCCTGTGCACAGGTGGATCTACCTCCGGGCAGACTCCTTCTCCCCCTGGCATCGTACCGGATTATACCTGTGAACTGTGGGCACGTCCCTTTCCCTCAAACTGGTGAGCCGGAGCATTCAGCATGCCACTCATTCATCGTCACTGTAATTACCAGCACCAGCACCACGTCACGGCAGTGGGACTCTGGTACTAGCGCAGGACAGACATCTCTTCTGAGCCTAAACTACTCCTCGCATGCTGTAAAATCATCTCAGTATTCTTGCCATTCTTCTGAAAACCTAAGAGCTAATCCACCTGTCTCTCTTCTCATTTCAGGGTTGGCAGACTCATCCTGCTCTGCACATTCCGGTCCTCACAGCCCCCCCCCCCCCCCACACACACACACACACACACACTTATTCAATAAAAGATCATTGTGGTATTTGAGCCTGTGTCTGCTTCTGGGTTTGTCTGAAATCATGTCAGATAATGCTCTATTTTGTTGCTGTCAGGCACAACCCTTGTATGTTGAAATCAGACATTTTTCAGGAAATTCGGAAAAAAAACTCTGCCTTTCCAGACTGCTTTAGCAGTTACAAGACTTATTCACATAGCATTTCTATTTTTTATTGGTCGGATATTATTTTTTTTTAAAAAATCCAAGACATAAAGGGTGACCAATACATTGAGTGTCTTCAAAAACAACAATTAAAAAAAAGACTAAATATGGAGATAAGAGGCTTTTACCTGACAGCAATAATTTGTTAATTTTCAATTAGTGTTTTAGATCTGAGTGTTTCCTTTGTCCTTTAACTGTCGTTTCAGGTACCCAGTGAGGTCAGTTAATCTGAGGGGCAGACAGGAGTGTTTGTGTTTGACAATTTGACCTTTTCATCGTTTTTTGGATGACTTTTTATTTTCTATAAAGATTTTGTCAAGAAACCTACTTTTTGATCAAGAGTATGTGAAAAAAGGACTGATAGCTTTCATAGCTTTTAGACTATAAAGGCTGCCAAATTAACCCCTTGCCATTTACTAGGATTTTAAGAGGATATTTCAACTTTCTTTGAAAAACATTTGACCCTTCAGTAAAGTGTTTGTGAGATTTCAGAGTTGGCTGAAAGCAGGAGTCATGGGAAATATTACAGAATGTCCTTCAAGGTGAGTAAAACCTGCTGAGGCCAAGGGCAACCTCTGATGAAAAGTACTTCAAAATGCATCCAGGAGTTTTTCTATAATGCCGCTAACAGAAAGGTGTGGACTAGACAACACTCCAGAAAGTTATTGAGACTCAAAGTCCTTTGGTTGTTATAGCCATGGTGTTCTTTTATCTGTTCATGATTTTTGTCATAGAAGTACAAGTAATTGGTCAGCACGGTGGAGGAGTGGTTAGCACTGCGGCAGCACAGCAACTCACCCTTGGCCTGGGGGTCCTGGGTTCGATCCCAGCCCCCGACCAACAGTGATCTGTGTGGAGTTTGCATCTTCTCCCCGTGCCTGCGTGGGTTTACTCCGGGATTTCTCCGGTTTCCTCCCACATGCCAAAAACATGAAAGTTAGGTTAACTGGCATCAAAACTGGGGATTCTAAATTGTCCTTAGGTATGACTGTGAGAGTGAATGGTTGTCTGTCTCTCTGTGTTGGCCCTGTGATGGACTGGCGATCTGTCCAGGGTGTAACCTGCCTCTCGCCCAAAAAGATGCTGGGATAGGCTCCAGCCGCCCTGTGACCCGAAAAGGATTAAGCGGAAGAAAATGAATGAATGAATGAATGAATAAATGTACAAGTAATTAATAATACCTTTTTTTTTGAGTGTTAGATATTGCCAGGATAGAATGAAGAGGAGATGGTTCTTCACTGAGGGGATCAAGCTTGCATTGATATCTGCTCATCCTACTCTAGGTGAGTCACTCTTGAAGTGATTTATGTTTTTGCTTGTGACTTAAGTAATTTGATTTTAAATTTGTTTTTGAACTGAGAAGTATCATTTTGTACTTGACACAATGTTCTCTTTTTACTCAAATTATAAATGTATTTCTTATGTCTGTCCTCTTCTTCCAGAACTTACTTTATTTTGTGGTTGTGGTATCTGACATCCTCATATTTTGACAGCCCTGTTTCAGAAAGCAGTTTTGAAGTCAACTGAGTTTTCACTAAACCTACTTTCTAAAACAGTTTCCAGGAGGATGAAATTTGAGATAATGTCAAAAATGTGTGGATGCCAACAAAGCAGCCAGCCTCTTTGATACTGTTATGAAACTTCCCCCTACGTATTTTGAGCTGTTTGAAAAATAATTACTGCCTTTTTTTTGCAGCAAAACACTACAAACCATGAGAAGTTACAGGCCAAACTGTTCTACGAGGAGAATTCAACCAATTTTTCAAATATGTTGGCATCGTTCACAAGTAAATATTTTTAATTATTATCTTTTTTATTTTTTAGAAGAGAACACTAAAAATAAACATGAAGTTTTGAAGTGTTATTTTTCTCAATCTAATCCTTTTAAATTTACTAATATCCCTAACTGTATATATTGAAACCGTTAACAGTGGTTCAGTATTGAAACCTTTCAGATTTAAACTTAAGCTTTTCAGTACTACTGTCTTTATCCCTCACCAGTCTAAGACCCCATTGGGCAAAGAACAAAGGATGTTGTGGGCTGGTCCGTCCATCCATCCATCCCATTTCTGTGAAATCAACTCCTCCTACAGATTTGTTCCGATTGTTTTGAAACCTGGTACAAGGGATTGCTATACACTGATACACATATTGCAATTTGACTGGGATCGGAATGACCTTTAAGTCAAGGTCAGTGGTCAGTTTTTCATAAATCTTGGAACACAAAAACTACTGGAAGAAATGATGTAGGGTTTTCAAATCAATACCATAGTTGTATCAAAGACAAATCTTGGACGGCTTACACCCTGGTCTGGCTATGGGTTTTGGATCAAGAGGTTACAGATCAAGGTTAACATTCTATTACTATAGAGAAAGTAAAGTTAGGGCCACAACACACGGTACACATGTTCAACCTGAGACCCTGAACTGTGACTAGGTTTTTCGGATCCAAAGGTCAATGTTGGCATTTCCTATGCCCTATTACTATACGAGAAATGCTAAGGTCAACAAACTTGGTACACAGGTTCACCCTGAGACCATGATCTCTCACTATGGGTTTAGGGTCAAAAGGTCAAGGTTAGTATTCCCTATGACCCTTTACTATTGAAGCTGTCTAGGGTCACCACACTTGCTACACAGGTTCACCTTGAGATCCTGACCTACAACTATGGGTTGTATGCAACTATTTTTGTTGTATATTCTTGGATGATATTTTACATAATCCTTGGGCCATTTTACTCAATTATGTGCTCTGCACTCCACACTCTTATGTACACAGTTTCACCCGCAAAGCCACTACAGTACTTGTGTATATACCAAAGGGTTATTTGTTATTTTTACTTTTATTTCTACTTCAGTCGTGTGATTAATCGTGTGTTCTGTAACTGTTTTATTTCAAATTCTTCTCACTTACTTTATTGCGCAGTAGCCTGGTGGAGCACCCACAATTTTGTTGTGCTGTACAACTGTACAAAGACAATAAAGCATATTCTATTCTATTCTTCTGTTCTTATCATAATGTGGATCAGGCCAAATAATTACCTCTGCCAAGGAGGTAATGTATTCGGGGTGGTTTGTCTGTTAGCAGGATAAAACAAAAACTACGAGACGGATTTTGATGAAATTCTCACCAGAGGTAACCCTTGGACCAAGGATGAAACCATTAAATTTTGGTGATCATCTGAGAGTGAATACCTCCACCAAGGACCTTGAAGCAGCCTTGGTGGAGGTAAATAGCGTTCACTTATATAGCACTTTTTTCACTCATCTCTGGATGGCCAAAGTACTTTACAGATCCTGCTATTCACCCATTCACACACTGATGGTGGCAGAGCTACCATGCACTGGCACTGGCCTGACCCACCAGGAGCAACTGGGGGTTCAGTGTGTTGCTCAAGGACACTTCGACAGGCAGACTGCAGACAGCGCAGGAATCGAACCCCTGATCCTCCGATCAGTAGTGGGCCACACTGCACCTGCACCACAGTCACCCCCTGTGGTGCAGAGGTATGCGCTCTTTCAACTTTCAAAGCTGGCTGTAAATCTCACGAGACACGATATTCCACTGAAGAGAGCACATACCTCTGCTAAGGCTGCTTCAAGGTCCTTGGTAGAGGCATGCAGTCTCAGATGATCATAAAAATGTAATGGCTTCACCCTTGGCCCAAGGGCTACCTCTGGTGAAAATTTAATCAAAATCCGTCCAGTAGTTTTTGCATAATCCTGCTAATGGCAAACAAACAGAAAAACCACCCCGATTACATTACCTCCTATATCAGAGTGCATACCTTGGCAGAGGTATGTTCTTTCTGAGTGCTTTTCTAGTTGTATATAAGTTCAAAACTCTCTTTCAGTGGCATATCTTCAAAGAAAACAGAGGCGGGGGATATTGCACTCGTCTCAGAGTGCTCTCGTTAACATGCTGATGAACTTTTTTTGTTTACCAAAGAAAAATTAATCAATAATGTTTCATTTCATTAGACTGGAGTATTGGAAATTACCAGGAAACAATGAAGATGGGATTATCTTCAAAGGGGCAATTCCGAATTGATATCTGCTCAACCTACAGTCACTTTTGAAGGTGTTTCTATATATTTGTGTGCAGTGTATTTTGATTTTAAATTTGAAAACTTTGCATTAAAAAGTGAGTTCATGCCTGACAGTTTTTTTCATTCCACTAAAATTATGAATGTTTTTTCTCCCCCCCCACCCCCCCCACCACCACCACCACCATCATCTTCTTCCTGAACTTGTCCCTGGTGGTGGTATCTGTAATGGACTTTGTCAACCTCTTTAAGTCTATCCTGTCATCCATTGTTAAAAGTGGTAAGAAATTGCACAGTTAGGTTTACATCAGCTCAGCAACAACTAGGTAGTGTAGGTTTAGTTTTGTCAAACACCATTTCATGCTTAATTACACTGGGCCATATTATGATGTTTTTAAAACGTTCAACTTAAATGGAAATTGATAACACACTACAGTTTTTAGACATGCTTTTTTCCAGTCAAAGTGCAACACCAAAAAGTGACAGCATGTCAAAATTGTACCCAGCTGCACGTCTTTCAAAAGAGATAGTTGTTATTTGGATTGGGGGGGATGTGGTGCAGGTGTAGTGTGGCCGATTACTGATTGGAAGGTCAGTGGTTCGATTCCCGCTCTGCCTGCAGTCTGCATGTTGAAGTGTCCTTGAACAAGACACTGAACCCCCAGTTGCTCCTGGTGGGTCAGGCCAGCGCCTGTGTATGGCGGCTCCACCGCCATCAGTGTGTGAATGGGTAGATAGCAGGATCTGTAAAGCACTTTGGTCATCTAGAGATGAGAAAACGTGCTATATAAGTGAACACCATTTACCATTTGGATGATGCCTGAAAGTGGGTAATGCACCACCAGAATTGACCAAAATCACTTTCAGAAAGCAGAAAATGTGGTGAAAATGCATACTTTACAGTGTTTCCTCTGGCTTAAAGGGGTCATTGACTGCACTTTTTCCACATTAACAGCTTACTCATGTCTTAATGAAGTGTTTGTGACATTTTGTTAACATTTTCCTTAATTTTTAATTATTGGAGTATTTTTTTAATTATTATTGTTTTTGTCTTGAAACACTCCGATTTAAACCCTAGCCTGTCACGTTAAGAAATATCCTTCAGCTGTTCAACTCCACCCTGCCTCTTACATCAGTTAGCCATTAGCTGAGTAGCTTCTAGCCTCCTTCTAGCTTGTATGAGCAGCGTTGGTTCACCAATCCGCAATTATTTGTGCATCTTGCATCACCCTGGCCCACTCCCCAACAACCCTGCTGAGACGCCACAACAAATCACCAGCAGCACACGCCGGGCGATCCACGGGATCACAAAGCGCAATGTCTCGCTCCACGGTACTCCATTCCGCTCACACGATCACCTGGGGGATGCCCCGTCACAAAGCGGTTCCCCCATGCTACCCGCGAGAGTATATCCAGAGGATGGTGGGGGAGCTGGCCGTAACAGCCAGCAGCTCCAGGCAGCAGCCCCAGGTCATGGCAACTGCCTGCACCACGACCCAGGGCTGCTGCCTGGAGCTCCTGACTCTCATGGCCAGCTCCCCATGACCGGCACGCCAGCGACCCGCCACAGAACCACAGTAAAACCACCAGTAGATGGGCGGGAACGACACGAGGGACATTGTGGACCACGGACCGATGAACCAGGTGGTAACAGGGATAGTTATTAGGGTGAGTAAGATCTGAAAAAAATAACAATATAAGCCACGCTCGGTTCAAGCTTCCTGGTACCAGTGTTATTGTAGCAAACTTGAAACTGTTATCTGCGTCTGCGTTGTGTTGTGTAGGGAAATAACTCCAACAGTGGGTTTACAGCTGGCACTTTATTCTATGAAAGACAGGCGTTAATCAGTGGGGGACACACAGCAAGAGCACACTCTCGTCCCGTCTGTGCAGTTTTTTTTATACATGTGCTGTGTTACAAAATTATATATTAACAAAATAAATTCCAAAAGTCAAACCAAAAACACAGTAAAACTGAAATAAATAAATAAAAATTAAATAAACACAACTTTACTCAAAAGTATCAATAAATAAAATGACACACTCAAATTACACAGTTTTATATAATAATAAAAACAAAAAAATAAAAAGTGACTCAAAGTATTAACTTAAGTGCAGCTTCAAATAAATCTCACATTATAACATTTTTAACATGAAACATACCTATGAAAGCCAGGGATTAATCAGTGGGGCACACAGCAGCAGCACACTCTCGTCCCGTCTAAAGCAAAAGGAAAAAAACGGCCTCTGAGCGGACACGACGACAAAACAGCAATAAAAGTGATATTTTTCTGCTCAGAAGTTACTAAACTTCTGGTGGTTTAGATCTTATTTATCTGATAGGTTCCAGTTTGTTCATGTAAATAATGAGTTTTCTTTCAACTCAAAGCTTAGTCATGGAGTTCCACAGGGATGTGTGCTAGGCCCTACTCTTTTTAGTTTATATATGCTTCCGTTAGGCAACATTATTAGAAAGCACTGTATACATTTTCATTGTTATGCAGATGACACACAATTATACCTGTCAATGAAGCCAGATGATAGTAATCAATTAGCCAAGTTAGAAGCCTGTCTTAAGGAAATCAAAGCTTGGATGACTTGTAATTTCCTGCTATTAAATTCAGATAAGACTGAAGTCATTCTTGTTGGTCCAAAAAACCTTAGAAATTCCTTTCCAAATCAAACTTTCAGTTTGGATGCAGTTACTCTTTCTCTTAATAGCTCTGTGAGGAACCTTGGAGTTATTTTTGATCAGGATTTGTCCTTCAATTCACATATTAAATTTGTTTCTAAGACTGCCTTCTATCATTTGCGTAATATTGCCAAGATTAGGAGCATCTTGTCTCAGAGTGATGCTGAGAAACTGATCCACGCTTTTGTTAGCTCGAGATTAGATTATTGTAATTCTTTATTATCAGGTTGTCCTAAAACATCTTTAAAAAGTCTTCAGCTGATCCAAAATGCTGCAGCAAGAGTTTTAACAGGTACTAGAAAGAGAGATCATATCTCTCCGGTTCTGGCCTCCCTTCATTGGCTTCCCATAGAGTTTAGAATTAAGTTTAAAATCCTTCTTCTTACTTACAAAGCTCTAAACAATCAGGCTCCTCTTTATTTACAAGATCTGATACTACCGTATTATCCTAACAGAGCACTACGCTCCCAAAATGCAGGACTACTTGTAATACCTAGAATCTCCAAAAGTACAATGGGAGGCAGAGCCTTCAGTTATCAAGCTCCTCTCCTGTGGAATCAGCTGCCAATCTGGATTCGGGAGTCACACTCGATCTCTGTTTTTAAGATTAGGGTTAAAACCTACCTTTTTGATATAGCCTACAATTAGGGAGGGATCATGTGTTTCTGAACCCTCCCTTAGTTATGCTGCTAATAGGTTTAGTCAGCCGGGGGACCTCCAGTAATGCACTGGGCCTCACTCCTTTCCTCACTCTCTATGAAATATTTTTTTTTTGCTGGTCATTAACATTTGTTTGTTCTCTCCCATAGATTGAGTCCTCATCGTGCTGTTTGCTCTCTACATGTCTGTTCTTTTCATCTTCTCTGTCCCCTCACCCCCCAGCCAGTCGCAGCAGATGACTGCCCCTCCCTGAGCCTGGTTCTGCTGGAGGTTTCTTCCTGTTAAAAGGGAGTTTTTCCTCTCCACCGTCGCCAAGTGCTTGCTCACAGGGGATCACCTGATTGCTGGGGTCTTTCTGCAACTGTGGGGGTTCCCCCCTACAGTTGATAGTGCTATGAGATGACTGTTGTTGTGAAATGGCGCTATATAAATAAAGTTGAATTGAATTGAATTGAATTAAACCTTAATGAAAGCCCTTCTGCAGTGTTATGCAAATATCAATAAGCAATTACTACAGCAAAGAAGACAAAGTTTAAACTTAAAAACTCAGAGAGAGAGGAGAGCCACACACACCCATCTTACCTGTGCAGGGTCCACACAGTTTTTGCCAGGAAAACCCCTGCATGCGCAATGAGCCCATTTCCTGTGTCCCACCAATTAATGACCCACTAACAACAAGGAAAATCGGAACCTCTAAATTATAAATTTGTTCCACTGACTCAAAATAAACTAGATTATTAATATTGGCACTTTACTCTAGTTTTAAAGAAGTTCACTTAAAAATAAACATAATAAACATAATGCCTCAGCTACATACTCCCCCCTGAACTTCTCAAAACTTCTCAAATGGGGATGTGTGACTGATTACAGAGGGTAGAATAAACTGTCATTTACAATGCATTTATATGTGCAACATGTTTGTCTCCCACCTCATAGGGAAAGTTAACAAAGGGAAGTTGGCCAGACTCCCAAATGTTCACTTGCAAAAAAAGTGTTACCACCCGAGCGCTGGGTTCTGTCCGCGCTCAGGCCACGCACAGTTCGCTGCCGGCCTTGACAGCTGTGGGTTGTATTCTGGCCTCACCGGGCTCTTATTATGAAGGCGCTTGGTGGGGCTTCCGCCTGTCAAGGTTGGTCAGCTGTCTGTCATCACTGCTCGTTAGTATTCGCCTTTATAAGGCGGGCACTGACGGCAGTTAGATTGCAGGAGTATCGTCAGACATCGTCTAAACATCGTCAAACAATCCTCGTGAGGCCTCGTTAGACCTTCATGTCAGGTTCGTGTTCTTTCTTGTCTTGTCATAGTTTAGCTCGTAGTGGCTGGGGTTAGCCCTACGAGCCCTTGTATCGCTTAGTGTGTGTTTTTGCCCTTAGCGGCTCATAGCCTTGTGTCTTGTCTTGTTTTGTTAATAAATTACCATCATTGCAAAACTCACCGGTGGACCCTTGGCATCTTATGGTGATCCACGAGGGTCACCGCATGACAGTATACTCCTGCCCGACGTCTAAACGGAGACGCCACACTGAGACGCCTTTCTGCCGTGAGTTTTGCTATTGTGTGGAGTTTTTTCTCCTGTACTTGGACTTGGTAGGGAGATGCCCGTCAGCGAGTGTGATTATTGCCCGGAGTGGCTGGAGGCTATCTGGCGGAAGCCGCCCGTCTTATGCCCACCCAAGCAGCTGGTTTTCACTTAGACCTCGCCCAGCGGGCTGTGCACCATTACCATCTAACCTATATTCCGGAAGGAGAGAAGAGGTTAGCATGGATTTTTGCACAACGCACACTGAGGGAGAAGGCGCTCCTGGGAACCCCTCCACCTCCCGCGAGGACAGCGTCCCTGGCGAGAGTGGAGATTCGTCGGCTGGAGGGAAAGCCCGGCAGGGGACCTGTGGATCGGACTCCAGTGCCTGCCGCCCGCCCAGTCCCAGCGTCATGTGTTCCTGGGCCCTTCGCCACTCCATCGGCCAGTAGGCCCCATAGCCGTGCTCCTACTAAGCCCCAACGAGAATCCCATCCGGATCCAGCTCCGGGTCATCGGAGGGACCCAGCCTCCCTGTTGGCCGCATCAAATACGTCACGACAGAAGGGAATCCCCGCAGCCACCACCCACGGGTCATCTGTTCCAGCTGCGCTGTCAGCTCCTCGTGCCCGCATGGCCCCGACTGCCATGTCCTCCTCTGTGACGTCACCCCCCGCAGCTAGGAATGCTGTGAGTCGTGCTTCGGCGAGGCCTATCAGCAAACCACCTCGAGCGGCTCCTCCTTGTGGCCCCGTGGAGCCTGCCGTTTTCTCCCGGAGGGATGAAAGGAGAACTCCACCTGCTGCAGCAGGCATCACCTTCTCTCCAGGAGACAGGCAAGTGCAAATTGTTTCTTCCCATCAATTTTATGATCTGCCTTGTCTGACTCCTGGGGCCGGAGTTCGGGGTTCGCAGCCCCCCGAGAACCGCCACCTGCTGTAACTATTATTCCTAAACCTGCTGCCTCTGTGTCCCCCCCTGTTAAGCGGTCCGCGACGCCAGGCCAAAGTCGTCGGATGAAGAGGGGGCCTGCAGTGCTGGAAAGTCTGGATCCGACCCTGCAGCCACGTCGTGGACGGAGGAGAAGAGCGGACTGCGGCCTGGAGCCTGAGCCGACGATGAAGCGTCCCTGGGTCTCCTCGCCAGAGCGGTCCAGGCCAGTGGGTCGAGTGTCCTCGGCCCCCACGCCTTACGGGTCATTGGCGTGGACAGCAGCGCGGGAGGAACCTCAGGCTGCAGACGACATCTTGCCAGCTGCGGTGCCCGACGCAGCTGAGTTGGAGCCTGCTGACGAGAGTTGCCGCCCTGAACCTGGATCGTCGAAGTCCTGGGTGGCAACAGAACCCGAGTGCAGGCAAGTGCTCCCTCTTGTGTCTCTGTCCCCTGTTTTGGAGCATTTTTGCCTGCCTCTCGGGGAGGCGAGTGAGGAGCAGCCGCCTGCTGCGCCCGAGCTTGTCTTGCTGGGTTCTGTTGCTACCGGTGATTCTGATCCCGGTTTTCTTGTTGTTTGTGAGCCTCGTTGCAGTGTCGCCGGCATGGAACCAGTCGGAGTCACTGGGTTGGAGGTCCCAGGTTCGGGGGTGGAGATCGTCAGCGGAGCTGCTTTGACCCAATCGGGGTCCATCGCGGGAGCTGCTTTGACCCAATCGGGGTCCAACGTGGGTGCGCCAGAGGCCCAATCGGGGTCCACCGCAGGTGCAGTTTTGGCCCAATCGGGGTCCGACGTGGGTGCGCCAGAGGTGCAATCGGGGTCCACCGTAGGTGCGGTTCTGGTCCAATCAGGGCCCGACGTGGGTGCAGCTGGGACCCAATCGGGGTCCAGCGGAGGTGCAGCACCGGTGTGGTCCGCGGACGGGGGAGGAGCTGCTGCAGACCTTTCGCCGTCGGACAGAGTACGGGCTCATCCTTGCCTCCTTTCCCCTCTACGGAGTCACCGCCCCTGCGCATCATCGCCGGGGGGCCGTGGGGGTTCCTGTTCGCTCGCCCTGGCTCTCCTGAGTTTTGTCCTCGTCAGGGAGGCCGCCGCGGGCTGTTTTTCCCCGGGACTGGTGGCTGAGGGACACGGGTCGGCCGCCTGAAGGACTGCTTCGCCGGTTCGGTGCCCCGGGTCGGCCACCTGACTTGTTATGTGTTTCGTTGGGTGACCTGGTTCGGCCACCAGAGGAGCGGACGTGCTGGGCGTTGGACTGTGGTGAGCCACCTGGTCATGTTCCGCCTCCCATGACCACCTGCCGGCCGTTGGACGCAGGGAGACCACCTGAACTGTTCCTATGGCGCCTGGTCTCCGCCGGTTGGCATAAACTGTCGTGGGGGTAGTGGTCATTTTCTGGTGATCTGTCCCAGTAATTGATCTGGGTTTTTTTCCCTCGCTATCCTATGTGCTTTGTGTTATGGTCATTTGGGTGTCTGCGGGTATTTGTTATGTCTTGCAGTTGCCCTATTTTGTTCTGTGGGTATTTGTGTCTATGTCTTGCAGTTGCCCTAGTTTGTTTTGTGTGTAGTTAGGTATGAGCCAGTAATTGCTCTGTTTTTTTGTATTTGGTTATTTGAAAATTCACATGAGCATTCACACAGGTGAGAAATCTCTATCTTGAAGGGAGCCCTCGGATATAAAGCTTTGTGATTTAAAGTATAACCATAGACCCCTGGTTGGGGCCCATTACACTTGAAATGAGATATAAATAAATAAAACAGTGAGAAACGATTTTCTTGTGAAACATGTGGGCAAGGATTTATTTTTCTCTTTCTGTCCTGTGCTGTTGCTGTAAGTATTTGAGCATTTAATTTAATCTGAGTATTCAGTATTTTGTCATTGTCCTGTATTTAGTTTTTCTGACCCTGTAATTCTGTTTTTTTGTTTTCTCCATGTTATCCTGTGCAATTTTTTGTGATCGTTAGTTGGACATTTGATTTAATCTGAGTAGTTGGTATTTCTTGTCATTGTCCTGTATTTAGTTATTTTTCTTGCTGGGTTTTGACTGTTCTGGGTTTGGTCTCTCTCCCTCCAGACCTACCCCCAGCCACCCACCCTGGGGGGTAGGGGGTGGTCCGTGGGTGTTCTGAGCCTGCCCTTGGAGGGAGGGTACTGTTACGACCCGAGCGCTGGGTTCTGTCCGTGCTCGGGCCACGCACAGTTCGCTGCCAGCCTTGACAGCTGTGGGTTGTATTCTGGCCTCACCGGGCTCTTATTGTGAAGGCGCTCGGTGGGGTTTCCGCCTGTCAAGGTTGGTCAGCTGTCTGTCATCACTGCTTGTTAGTGTTCGCCTTTATAAGGCGGGCACTGACGGCAGTTAGATTGCAGGAGTATCATCAGACACCGTCTAAACATCGTCAAACAATCCTCGTGAGGCCTCGTTAGACCTTCATGTCAGGTTCGTGTTCTTTCTTGTCTTGTCATAGTTTAGCTCGTAGTGGCTGGGGTTAGCCCTACGAGCCCTTGTATCGCTTAGTGTGTGTTTTTGCCCTTAGCGGCTCATAGCCTTGTGTCTTGTCTTGTTTTATTAATAAATTACCATCATTGCAAAATTCACCGGTGGACTCTTGGTGTCTTATGGTGATCCGCGAGGGTCACCACATGACAAGAAGTGCCTTATACACTCCCTCGAACAAATATCATGACAGTTATTATTTTATACTGCATGTTACCCTGAATATGAAGCAATTCTAAATACATGACTTGCAGTAAGATAAATGTAAATACAGTATATAACATATAGACAGTATAACTGGTTAGAAAACCCAGTGTTCCTTACGAAACTAAACTTCTAGTGAACACACCAACCACAATGCTTGTGTGTATGTTCTTTTGTGTCATGTTCTGAATCAGTCTGTTCACTGGTTTCACTACCCTTCTAACTCTTGCTCTAATCTGATGTATTGCATTTGTAACGCAGTGTTAAAAACGTGATTAAAAATTATGAATGTCGATACCGCTTTAAGAAGAAGGGGGGGCATTCATTTCACAATGGGAGTAGATAGTTTAACGTGATGGAATTATAAATATTGATACCGCTTTTAGAAAAGAAAAACACCCATTTCACAATGGGAATACATAATTTGAATATGAATATTTAAATAAATATATATTCATAAATACTTAGGAACGTTTTCTAGAATATTCTGATAAAGTTTCTAGTATTGTGTGTTGATATTTATTGTAACCAATGGGTGCGCCGTTGCTGGGTCACGACACCCAATGGGTTAAGCACTCTCTCCCTGGGTCTGGGGTGACTTGCATTTTTGGCTCAGTCACGCCAGATGCCAAAAGACACAGACCAGAGAGAGAGACGGTCCTTGGTGATATGACGACGCTAGCGTGCTGGTAGCAGCCTTTACCTGGATAAAACCCTTGAAACTGATTGGGATCCAAAGGTTTTCAACGCCGTTGAGCGCGGGAACTCCATTGAAGCACGAGCCACTTGGTATGGTCAGGTTTTGTTTTTTTTTTCTTCCTTTGGACTGGTTTGACCAGAGCATGGATTCTCCAAATCTGTATGGCGAGCCGAAGCCCGAACCCTAGAAACTGCTGGAGGTGACCCCACTAGTCACCTGGAAAGGACAAACAAGAACTGTGAATACTGTAAATATAAGTTTGAGTTTATGGATTGTATTTTTTTATCGCGCTGTGTATTTATTTATATGTACATATTTGTAAATAATATACATAGTTGCAAGTTCCATATACGGCTGTGTATGTGTCATCTGTTGTTGCACCTCCCAGGCTCCTATGAACCCAGAGTCGGTCTGACCTGGCCCAATTATCCCTCTGCCCAGGTAGAAAAGTTAAGGTAACTACATTGCCATAACACAATACTACCAAAAAGGGTACTACACCTAAAGTGAGTAGGGTGAGTGGGTGTTAGTAAAGGTTACACACAAAAATCTGGCGAGCGCAGGTGTTAGTGGGTGTTACCCTGTTACCCAATTACCCAGTGGTATTATACCCTAATTATACCCATTGTATTACAGTGGTATATTGTTACAAAATTTGGCGAGACAAGTGTAACAGGGGTACACTGTGTTATACAGGGTTATACATTACTATGGGGGGGGGGGGATCTGATGAATCACAGGGGCTCCAGAGGTGTTTTCACTGGTCGACTGAGCCTGAGGTTGGGTCTGCACTGCTGCTTTCGCAGGTAGCTCACTTGAGCTAGCCAGGAAATGACTCTTTGTTTTGACCCCTGATCCCATTTACAATGGCCTGTCAAAACTGCAGATACTTCATCATCACTCAGACAACAACATGTTAGATTTTCCAAAGGGGGTGAATACTTGATAGTCTGCTGGTTGGTGCTCAGTCTCAATGCTTCCTGAGCAGAGACCTCTTTGACCTGCTGTGACTCCTCTAGCAAAGCTGGATAGGGTTCCATCATGAGCCTCTGACTAACCCGATCGTGGACAAAAAGCTGTCTGCTCAGAGCGTCAGCTACAACATTTTTGCTGCCAGGGATGTACTTGATTCTGAAATTGTAGGGGGACAATTTTGACACCCGCCTTTGCACACATGTATCGAGTTTGGGCTTTGTGAGAATATATGTTAATGGGTTATTGTCTGTCCAAACTGTAAATTTGTGTCCCTTTAACCAATGACTAACTTTGTCACAGACAGACCATTTAAGTGCCAAAAAGTCAAGATGATGGGCATGATAATTTTTCTGAGCACGGTTGAGAGCTTTACTTGCGAAAGCAATTGGGCGTGCTTTACTGTCGCCCTCTCGGACCTGAGATAATACAGCACTTAATCCATCCTGTGATGCATCGGTTGACAAAATGAACGGTTTATTAAAATCAGAGTGGGCAAGCACAACAGACTCGAGAAGTGCAGTCTTTGGCTGTTCAAATGAGTCAAGCTGTTCCTTCTTCCAGTTAACTGGGCTGAGCTGTCATGTGCTGGCGAGCGATCACCCCCTCCTTCCTGTTCACCGGCTCCCTCACCAGACGCACCTGCTGATTCCTGCTGTGCCAGCGTTTATAAGGAAGCGATCTTCAGTGATTCAACGCTGGCTCGTTCGGGTTGCTGCAGAGGAAGTGGTGCATCTTCAGGGATTTGGTGCGCTCGCCAGCCCATTGCTCCACCTCAAGTCAGTCTCCTTTCTCCACCCAGTCAGACCTTATCATCATTCCCAACCGGCAGTTCCACCTGCTGGTTCATCTCCTTTGCTGGGTTATGTGCCGGTCTCTTCCTCCCTCTCACGTGAGTGGTAATAATTCATTTCCCATTTATTCTCCATTCCTCTCTAACCAGTCTCATTTGTCCTCCTCAGTGCTCCTGCTTATCTAGCGAGTGACTGGCTTTATCCTCAAGCTAGTGGTTTTTGAAAATTCTAACAAAAGGTCAAACATTCTTTGTGTTCTCTTGGTGATTGCACTTTGCACTCAGGTTGCTTGTCCAGCCAATATGACAGAATGAGCCAGCCAGAGTCACAACCTGGCAGGTGCATCATCATCAACACAGCACTCCGTGCTTCACCCCCTCGACGCTACAGAGAGGCAGGAGGCTGAGCACACTCAGCTGCTGCAGGCCATTACGCAGCAGCTGAGTGTCCTTACTAATCAGTTGGGCCGTGCGGCTGTCCCAGCCACTCCGCCTCCTTCCACTATCATTTGCCGAACCCTTGCTATTTCCACATCTGTTCCGTATGCGGAGGAGGTGGGGAAATGCAAGGATTTCTTATGTCAGATTCGGCTTTATTTTGAGCAGGTGCAGGGAGAGTTTCCGGATGACATCTCTAAAATTCATCAGTTTACTCTTCTGCTTCAGGGCCGCGCCCTTAGTTGGGCGCGGACTGTTATCGACAGTCAGAGAGCTTCGCCACCCACGTTTGACTAATTTGTGTTTGAGTTTTCCCGCACCTTCGACTGTTCCGAGAGTGAAGGGAATATTATGAGCCGCCTGATGTCGCTCTGCCATGGGCAGCCGGTCCGTGGCCGACATCTTGGTGGAGTTCCGGGTTGAGGCAGCAGATTCGGGGTAGAATGAAGTTGCGCTATGCAGCGCGTTCCTCCACGGACTGAATCCTCAGCTCCGTGATGACTTGACGGTTCATGCTGTTCTTGCCACCTTGGATGGCTTGATAGATCAGGCGGTTGGGCTAGATAATCGATACCGTGAACACGCCCGGAAGTGCGGTGCCTCCTCTCGCCCGCTTATCACTCACTCTCTCATAGCGTCTACTGACCGAGATGAGTCTGACTCCACCCCCAAGCCTATGGAGCTCAGCTCTGCTTGTCTCCCGCAAGCAGAGGTTGAGTGGTGGTGGCGGATCAGGGTGTGTGCCTACTGTGGTTCTCTGAAGCACAAGTTAGACACATGCCACCTACGGCCAAAAGAATCGGCCCGTCAGTAGCCACAGGGGGACTGGTGGGTGGGACTCAATTCGATCCCCCTGGTAATTGCTCCATTTCGGCCCTCATCCAGCTACTGGGGGTTGAGAGGAGGGTCTTCGCCCTAATCGATTCTGGGGCGGAGTGTAATTTTATCTCCTCCAAGCTGGTGTATGAGATGGGGATTCCGACAGTTAAACTGCCGGCTCCCCATTCTGTGCGTACCCTTTCCGGCCAGACGGCGGCAATCATTACCCATTGCACGGTGCAGTTATCCGTCCTCTTATCTGGAAACCACCGGGGGAAGCAGACATTTTACGTGTTTCCACGAGCTTCTCACGCAGTGGTACTTGGTTATCCGTGGCTCCAGAGGCACAATCCAATTATTAATTGGGCACAAAATTCCATCACCTCCTGGAGCTCCAACTGTTTGGCAACGTGTCTAAATTCGGCCGAGTGTTCCCAGTCCCTTCCCATCTCCTCGCTTCAGATTGAGCCGCCAGACCTCAGCCTCGTACCCAAGGTCTATCACGACCTCGGGGAGGTCTTTAGCAAGTCACGAGCGTTAGCACTTCCCCCGCATCGGTCAAATGACTGTGCTATTGACCTCCTTCCGGGTGCGAGGTTGCTGTCCAGCAAACTCTATAGTTTTTCTGGGCCTGAGAGAGAGGCGATGGAAAGGTACATAAAGGACTCATTGAACACCGGCCTCATTCGGCCATCCTCAGTTCCCCTTGGGGCAGGGTTTTTCTTTGTGGGCAAGAAGGACGGGTATCTGCATCCGTGCAATGACTACCGGGAACTTAACGCCATCACTGTCAAAGATAAATACCCTTTGTCCCGGTGAACTCCACTTTCGAGCTCCTGCATTGTTCACGTGTATTCCCTAAGCTCGACCTACGTAACGCATACCATCTAGTTAGAATATGCAAGGGGGACGAGTGGAAAACAGCGTTCAAAACACATCTGGGGCATTTTGAGTATTTGGTTATGCCGTCTGGATTAACTAATGCCCCCACTGTTTTCCAGCATTTAATCAATGACGTCCTCCTCGATATGCTTAATCGGTTTGTTTTTGTCTATTTAGATGACATTCTGATTTTTTTCTCGCGTGCCAGAGGAGCACGAGACTCATGTTAGAGCCATGTTACAGCGGCTCTTAGAGAACCAACTGTACGTCAAGGCGGAGAAGTGTGAATTTTCCACATCTTCCACTTCTTTCCTTGGCTTTATCATAGCGGAGGGAGAGCTGAGGGCTGACCCAGCCAAGGTGAGGGCTGTGCTAGATTGACGAACCCCCCACTCCCGCAAGGAGCTGCAACGCTTCTTGGGGTTTGCAAATTTTTATCACAGGTTTATTCGAAACTATAGTGGGATAGCACAGCCTTTAACACAGCTGACGTCAGTTAAGGTGCCACTTGTATGGACCGAGGCAGCTGAGCAGGCCTTTAACAAATTAAAGGGCCTGTTCGCTGACAAACAAATCTTGGCTCAGGCCCACCCTCAGCTCCAATTCACCCTGGAGGTAGATGCTTCAGAAACGGGGGTGGGCACTGTGCTATCCCAGCATTCTCCCCCAGACTTGAAGCTCCGCCCATGTGCATATTTGTCTCGGCGGCTCACCCCATCTGAGAGAAATTACGATGTCGGGGATCGCGAGCTGTTGGCCATTAACTTGGTGTTTGAGGAATGGAGACACTGGCTGGAGGGAGCTGCTCACCCGGTAGTCGTGTGGACCGACCACAAGAACTTAGAGTATCTGCGGTCGGCCCGCCGGCTTAGTCCTAGGCAGGCTCGCTGGGCCTTATTTTTCCAGCACTTTAATTTTACTGTCACTTATAGGCCCGGCTTCCATAACGGGAAGCCTGATGCTCTCTCCAGACAGTTCATTCAGGACGTGGCCGACCCCCCTTCCCGCCTCCAGTCCATTCACTCGCCTTCGTGTGTCTTGGGAGCCTTCTCCTGGGAGATCGAGAAGAGAGTCCGCCAGGCCTAGTCCTCAGAGCCCGAACTAGCAGGATGTCCCCCCAACCGCCTGTATATCCCTGCTGCCCTCCGCAAAAAAGTCATCCAGTGGGGGCACACCGGATGTTTCGCCTGCCAGCTGGGGGTGGTGTGGACTACTGACATTGTCAGACGAGCGTTTTGGTGGCCCACGTTGCGGCGGGACATACAGAAGTATGTAAAGGCCTGTCAGACAAGTCCTCGGAATAAGTCTTCCTCAAACCCCACACCCTACCCCCACTGGCCTTGGTCGCATATCACTATGGATTTTGGCAATACAGTGATTTTGACCATCGTGGACAGGTTCTCTAACACCTCGTACACCTGGTTCCCCTCCATAAGCTGCCATCCGCCGCCAAGACAGCGGAACTCCTTTCCTACCACGTCGTCAGGTTACATGGAATTCCTACGGACATTGTGTCTGACTGGGGTCCGCAGTTCACATCACGAGTCTGGAAGGCCTTCTGTCAGTGTCTGGGTACCACCGTCAGCCTCACCTCCGGCTACCATCCCCAGAGCAATGGGCAGGCTGAGAATGCCAACCAGTTCCTGGAGGCCACCCTTCGTTGTGTGGCAGCCAATGGCCCCACTTCTTGGAGCTCCCACCTGACCTGGGTAGAATATTTATTAAATTCCACAGTCTATT
This sequence comes from Pholidichthys leucotaenia, assembly GCA_020510985.1. Classification (NCBI taxonomy): domain Eukaryota; kingdom Metazoa; phylum Chordata; class Actinopteri; order Cichliformes; family Pholidichthyidae; genus Pholidichthys; species Pholidichthys leucotaenia. Next base: position 86,913,605 of record CM035846.1, on the reverse strand, counting down.
CAGCTACGGGCCAATCACCTTTTGAGGCGTCAGCGCTACGCTGACCACAAGAGGGTCCCGGCGCCGAGCTACAAGACGGGACAGCAGGTCTGGGTGGTCATGGACCAGGTTCCACTGAAGGCTGAGTGTCGGAAGCTTGCTCTCCGGTTCGTGGGCCCCTTCCCCGTCACAAATAACGCTAGCGACTCTGCTGTCCGGCTCCAGCTTCCATGGGCGCTCTGCACGCACCCTATCTTTCACATCTCCAAGGTGAAGCCTCTCTCTTCCAGCCCTCTCTGCCCTCCCCGAAGCTGCCTCTTCCTGCTAGGGTCTTTGACAGACACATCACACACACCGTGAAGGAGATCCTGGATGTACATCGCCGGGGCCGGAGCTTCCAGTATTTGGTGGACTGGGAGGGCTATGGCCCGGAGCATCAGTCATGGGTCCCTTGGTCCAAGTTCCATGACAAAGGGATGGTCCAGGACTCCCATCGTGCTCACCTTGAAAAGACTGGGCGACCGCAAGGAGGCGTTCCTTGAGAGGGGGGCACTGTCATGTGCTGGCGAGCGCTTGCCCCTTCCTTCCTGTTCACCAGCTCCCTCATCAGACGCACCTGCTAATTCCTGCTGTGCCAGCATTTACAAGGAAGCGATCTTCAGTGATTCAACGCTGGCTCGTTTGGGTTGTTGCAGACGAAGCGGTGCATCTTCGGGGATTTGGTGTGCTTGCCAGCCCGTTGCTCCACCTCAAGTCAGTCTCCCTTCTCCGCCCGGTCAGACCTCATCATCATTCCTGACCAGCAGTTCCACCTGCTGGTTCATCTCCTTCGCTGGGTTCTGTGCCGGCCTCTTCCTCCCTCTCACGTGAGTGGTAATAATTAATTTCCAATTTATTCTCCATTCCTCTCTAACCAGTCTCATTTGTTCTCCACAGGGCTCCTGCTTATCTAGCGAGTGACTGCCGTTTTCCTCAAGATAGCGGTTTTTGAAAATTCTAATAAAAGGTCAAACATTCTTTGTGTGTTTTCTTGGTGATTGCACATTGCACTCAGGTTGCTTGTCCAGCCAATATGACATGAGCCTCCTGAATGAAGCAGAACCTCGAGCATTTGTTTTTCTCCCTTTAGGGGCAGCAGTCAATGTAAAGAGGGGCTTGGCAACTTTAGAGCAGTCAAGTATGAACTGTTGATAGTACATCACCATGCCCAAAAACAATTTTATCTTTTTTTGAGATGGTGTAATCCCATCCTCCATCATCAAATCAGCCTCTGCCATAGCCAGTAGAGATTCCATTTTCATCCACAACATGGCCCAAAAATCTCACACTTCGCTTTAGCAGTTGGCGCTTTTTGGGGGCTAGTTTCAATCCATGCGCATGCAGTCATTTGAAAGCAATCTCTAACCTCCTGAGAGCCTCAGCTTCATTGGGTGCATACACAAAAAGGTCATCCAAATAGCAAAGCAGGGTTAAGAAATTTTGGTCACCAAATATGGCCATCATGAGATGCATGAAACTGACTGGGCTGTTGCAAAGACCCTGCCGCAGTCTGTTAAACTCATAAAGCCCCATAGGTGTTGTAAATGCTGTCAGCTTCTTATCTTCTTCTGACATGGCAATATTATAGAACCCAGATGTCAAGTCTATGGCACTAAAGATTGCATTACCACCCAGGGCTGCCAGGCAGTTGGATTGATGGGACAAAGGATGGGCATCCTTGACTGTGGTGCGTTCAACCAGCGGTAATCCACACATATTCTGAAATCGCCATTTTTCTTCCATACAGGCACTAGAGGGGATGCCCATTCACTGTTGGAATTGCGAATAAGCTCATGTTCCTCCATCTCCATCAGCACTTGTTGCAGCTTATGATACTGGCCTGGTGGAACACGACAGTATGAGAGTCTGAATAGTCGGTCGTCAGATAAGTGGATGCGATGAACAAAGTCTTTTTCCAGTCCACAGTCAAGTTTTTTTTTTTAAAGATGTTCTCACATTAGTGTACAAGCTGTAGGAGTTGGGCTTTCCAGTGGTATGAAACCTCACAAGAGTCGATGTTTAAATCTTCTAGCCCTAGCTTCTGCAGGCTGTTATGGAAACTTGAATGGGGCAAAGGGCCATGACTGATTTCTGCCTCAGCATACACTGTTTGACTCTGGGCCTTAAATGTCTCTGGTGGCTTTTGTTCAAGAGTCCCATCAAGGTCTTCAACAGCAACACAGGGGGATACATCTGCTACCTTAGTACCTCTTTTTAATGTGATGGACTTATCACAGGTGTTCAGGATGCGGACAGGGACCCACCTATCACCGCTCATGGAAGCCACAGTTCTACAGACAATCACATCCTTTTTGTGAACTTGTGTCTTTGGTGGTTCAATCAGGATGGCACTGCCTTCAGAAATGGGGGATGATGCAGGGAGCCTGCCCCATATCAAGTGTTCCTGCTTCGGGAGTAGAGTCACAGCCTGAGCTAATTTGACAGTACCAATAACATCTGGCATTTTGTCACCCTCCACCTATTAATGCCTGACAGCATGTTCAAAAACTGCACCATTTCTGGAGCGTTTGTTGGTTCAGGTTTACTCAAGACACGCCAGAAGTGGGGGGATATTCTGAATTGTCTGAGGAGACAAACACAAATGTACTTAAAAGCATCAATAAAAAGACACGCTCAAATTAGACAGTTACATATAAAAATAAAAACTAAAAAAAATGTATAAAGTGAGTCAAAGTATTAACTTAAGTGCAGCTTCAAATAAAACTCACATTATAACCTTTTTAACATAAAAAATACCTATGAAAGACAGGGATTAATCAGTGGTGCACACACAGCAGCAGCACACGCTGTCATAACCTGGCTCTCACGAGCCAGAAAGGAGATGCGAGGGCGACCAGTGAGTTAGCGTAATTTATTAACATAAACACACAACGTACAAAAGACAAAGTAAAGAGCCGCGTGGGGCTAAAACACACACACTACACTAGAAAACGAACAGCAAAGTAAAGAGCCACGTGGGGCTAAAATACACACAGAACTAAAGATAACATACAACCCAGGGAGAAAGGCTAGAGAGGCGGCGAGGGAAAAAACACTCGCCGAGTCGCAGCACTTACTTTGGGGGGAGCGCCGAGGTAACGGCGAACTGCAGCTAGACGGAGGAGCTAACAGTCGTGGAAACACAAGGCACGTCTTTCCATAGCGAGGTCGCAGCGACGAGTAACTCTCGGCTGCTCGCTTAAGTGGGGGAGATGATTGAGAATAGGAGACAGCTGTCCCAGCGCAGCTGAACTAGACAGCTGGCAATCAGCTGGGCGCTGTCAAAGAACGGGCCTTGGAAGACCCGGCACGGACTACCACGGAGCAGGAGCGACACTGGACAACCTGAACGCAGAGAAAGATAGCGTTCAGGTCGTGACAGTACTCCTCCCCCGAGCCGCGCCTCCTGGAGCAGGCTAACCCCCCCCCCCCCCCCCCGAGGGAAGACCAGGGAGGGCGGTGGGGGCCAGATCTGGGAGAAAGGGAGGGACCAGGAAAAGGAGGCAGGGAAGAAAAAAAAAACCTAGGTACAGTATAGGATTGGATACCATAATAATAATTTCAAAAACAGGGAAAAAAAAAAACATCACCCCCCCTCTGCAGAGGCCAGACGGTCCATGCAGGAGACCACAGGAGGTGGGGAGAACAAACCGCAGAACTATAGTGACATAGTCATGGAAAAAAAAAAAGGTTCACAATAACTTAGGATGAGGACAATGCAAAACTCATGTCCCGACGACCAAAAAAAACTACAAAACTCAGTGAACATAAAGTTGCAGAAGACTACACATGTAACTCCGGCCAAAAACAGAATGTACAAAGGAAACAATCCGGGCACAAGACCTAAAAATAAAGCCTGAGGCCGCTAACTGGCATAAAGATACAAAAAAAAAAATCAACTCCTCAAACACGAATTGGCACAACACAGAAAATCAAATAGTCTGGAGGAGGATATAAATGCAGATGAATAAAAAACTACTCTGAATAAGGCCAGGCAATGTGAGGCAAAAGCTACTTAAAGGACAAATTGGAATAAAAATACATACAGGGATCGTAAGACACAGAAAATAGTCTAAGGAAACTTCTTGGTTGAATGACACCACAATAAGGATTCTAGCGCAGAAAGTTCCTCGGTGTCCTGAATGAAATTAAATAATGAAACGCAAACAAAACACAAGACTATGAACAGTCAGTCAACCTTTCAGGAACGACAGCAGGTGGAGCAGGCGACGACAGCTTGTCCGGCGGGCGGCCCGAACTCCACCAAGCCAGGAACCACAACACCAGTTCGGAAGGCCTACCCGAGTCCCAGGCTAGGAGACACAGTTTCTCTGGAGGCCGACCCAGATCACCGAACCAGCCAGATGGCTCCCCAGGCGGTCGTCCCGTGACCTCAGACCACGGAGAGCTGAGGGAGAAGTCTTGGTGCAGCTTCCTCCCTGAGGGACACGGCAGGAGGAAACTGACCCAGGTGAGAAAAACCCCAACAGTAGTAGGGGGAGAGGAGATGGAGGCAAGGGGCAAAGTCAGCCTGCCATCTAATGATAACAAGGGCAGGGGGAAACTGGCCCGGGCGAGAGGAACCCCAACAGCGGCAGGAGGAGAGATGATGGAAGCAAGGGGCGAAGTCAGCCTGATGTCAGGCGAACACAATCCTCCAGCTCCCTCACTGACCTTTACCCGGACCGGCGCAGCACCCCCGGTGGACCCCGATCGGGCCGGCGAAACACTCCCGGTGGACCCCAGCTGGACCGGCGAAACACTCCCGGTGGACCACGATCGGGCCGGCGCAGCACCCCCGGTGGACCCCAGCTGGACCGGAACAGCACTTCCGGGCACAGCATCTGAGGCGAACACCGTGCAGAGAACCGGAACCTCCGAGGTGGCACCCAGAGCAGGTTCGTCTCCAGTGACCCTGGGGAGAGGCTCAGAGAGACAAAAGGAACCGGGATCAGGATCACCGGCAGCGGCAGAGCCCGGCGAGACAGGCCCGAGCGCAGCAGACGGCTGCACCCGACCCGCCCCCCCGAGAGACAGGCAATAATGCTCCAGAAAATGAATGAAAGAAGGAAAATGGAGCACTCGCCTGATCTCGGGTTCTACCGCCATCCAGGACTTCGATGCTCCGGGTTCAGCGTGCAGGACTCCGTCCTCCGGCTCCAACTCGACTGCGAATGGCTCCGTAGCCGGCATGATGGTTTCCACAGTCAAACGACCTCCAAGCGCTGAAGACCGCGTCGACAGCCCACATGGCGTGGAGGCAGGAGATCTGGGCTCCTCTGGGCCAAACCATTCTTCCGTGGAGACCCGGGGACGCTTAATCGTTGGCGCTGGCTCCAACAGGCAGTTCGACCTTCTCCTCTGCCCATGACGTGGCTGTGGGGCTGGGGCAAAACCTTCCAGGACCGCAGGCCGCCTCCTCCTCGCGCGGCGGTGTACACCTGGCACCGGGGCACACTCAGGGGGAAGAGACACAGAGGACGCAGGTTCATATTCAATTTTTGCAGCGGGAGGTGAGAGCTCAGGGGACTGTGAACCCTGAACTCCTCCCCCAGGAATCAAACAAGGCAATTCACTCATAATGGGAGGAGAATGAAAGGACACTTGCCTGATTCCCGGAGGGCCGGTGGACTCCGCTACAAGGGACTTGAGTCTTTCCTCTCCCAGCCGGATAGAAGTGGAGGACCCCCCGGACAGACGAGGTGGTGCTACTCGCACCGGATCGGGACCGGGAACACCTGGAGATGAATTTGCGCCATTCCCAGCAACCGGAGTGAATGACGAAGAGGGGGGAGAAACAGCTGAGGAGAGCCGGGGGCCCAAAGCTGACGGGACAGCGGGGAGAGCGGGCCCAAGAGCGGGAGCAGCTGATTCGCTTCTTCGGCAAGACACGGGAGCTACAGCAGGCTGGGAGGCGGAATTCATGTGGTTTCCTGGAGCGGGATCCGGACGGGGCTCTCGCTGATATGAGCGGGGAATTTGGGAGCGACGTCTTCTGAATGTGAGATCGGGGAAACGCCGCTCCTGTGCGGAGACCGAAGCCAACAGGTCAGCATATTCCGGATAATCATTCAGCTCTGGGTTCTTCTCGACCAGCCTGACCGCCGCAATCACGTTCTTCATGGCTACGGGGGGAACGGCGGCGGAACAAGCGGCTGCCACTCGGTCCGCAATGCGAATCGCTGTCACTCTCATCTTCTCCGGGGGAACCCCGGTTGACGTCACTCCATCTTGGGGATCACCCCTGGGTGAGGCGAACTCCTGGACTGGATCGGCGGCAGGAGCGGGATTCCGAAGCGAGGAGCGATGGTGTCCTGTCTTCGGCTTCCTGCTGGGGTTCTCCTCCAGCCTACGGAGTCTCTCCCAGGCCACAGAGATGTCTGCCCTCCTCGCCTTAACCTCGGGGAGAAGGAAGTAACGAGGAAAGTTGTTAATCATACTCTCGGCAAGCTCCAAGCACCAGCGTATCTCGCTGGGAGAATAGTAGAGGTCCGTGGTGAACAGCGTTCCGTCCACAAGGTCGAGAGCCTCCGAGAGATCGTGGCCTGGGTGCTGCATGCGTCTCCTGGAGGGAGACATGATACAGGCCTGCCTGCACCCAGAGGAGGGAAAAAACGTCGAGTCCCACAGCAAACTCACGGTCGCGGAAGTCTCAGTCTGGCTGCGACCTACTGTCATAACCTGGCTCTCACGAGCCAGAAAGGAGATGCGAGGGCGACCAGTGAGTTAGCGTAATTTATTAACATAAACACACAACGTACAAAAGACAAAGTAAAGAGCCGCGTGGGTCTAAAACACACACACTACACTAGATAACGAACAGCAAAGTAAAGAGCCACGTGGGGCTAAAATACACACAGAACTAAAGATAACATACAACCCAGGGAGAAAGGCTAGAGAGGCGGCGAAGGAAAAAACACTCGCCGAGTCGCAGCACTTACTTTGGGGGAAGCGCCGAGGTAACGGCGAACTGCAGCTAGACGGAGGAGCTAACAGTCATGGAAAGACAAGGCACGTCTTTCCATAGCGAGGTCGCAGCGACGAGTAACTCTCGGCTGCTCGCTTAAGTGGGGGAGATGATTGAGAATAGGAGACAGCTGTCCCAGCGCAGCTGAACTAGACAGCTGGCAATCAGCTGGGCGCTGTCAAAGAACGGGCCTTGGAAGACCCGGCACGGACTACCACGGAGCAGGAGCGACACTGGACAACCTGAACGCAGAGAAAGATAGCGTTCAGGTCGTGACACACGCTCGTTCCGTCTAATCCAAAAGGAAAAAAAAACGGCCTCTGAGCAGACACGACAACAAAACAGCAATAAAAGTAATATTTTTCTGCTCAAAAGTTACTAAACCTTAATGGAAGCCCTTCTGCATTGTTATGTGATTATCAATATTCAATTCAATTCAATTCAACTTTATTTATATAGTGCCATTTCACAACAACAGTCATCTCATAGCACTTTCAACTGTAGGGGGAATCCCCACAGTTGCAGAAAGACCCCAGCAATCAGGCGATCCCCTGTTAGCAAGCACTTGGCGACGGTAGAGAGGAAAAACTCCCTTCTAACAGGAAGAAACCTCCAGCAGAACCAGGCTCAGGGAGGGGAAGTCATCTGCTGCGACTGGCTGGGGGGTGAGGGGACAGAGAAGATGAAAAGAACAGACATGTAGAGAGCAAACAGCACGATGGGGACTCAATCTATGGGAGAGAACAAACAGATGTTAATGACCAGCAAAAAAAAAAAAAAATATTTCATTGAGAGTGAAGAAAGGAGTGAGGCCCAGTGTATTATTGGAGGTCCCCTGGCTGACTAAACCTATTAGCAGCATAACTATGGGAGGGTTCAGAAACACTTGATCCCTCCCTAATTGTAGGCTATATCAAAAAGGAAGGTTTTAACCCTATTCTTAAAAACAGAGATCAAGTCTGACTCCCGAATCCAGATTGGCAGCTGGTTCCACAGGAGAGGAGCTTGATAACTGAAGGCTCTGCCTCCCATTGTACTTTTGGAGATTCTAGGTATTGCAAGTAATCCTGCATTTTGGGAGCACAGTGCTCTGTTAGGATAATACGGTAGTATCAGATCTTTAAAATAAAAAGGAGCCTGATTGTTTAGAGCTTTGTAAGTAAGAAGAAGGATTTTAAACTTAATTTTAAACTCTATGGGAAGCCAATGAAGGGAGGCCAGAACCGGAGAGATATGATCTCTCTTTCTAGTTCCTGTCAAAACTCTTGCTGCAGCATTTTGGATCAGCTGAAGACTTTTTAAAGATGTTTTAGGACAACCTGATAATAAAGAATTACAATAATCTAATCTCGAGCTAACAAAAGCGTGGATCAGTTTCTCAGCATCACTCTGAGACAAGATGTTCCTAATCTTGGCAATATTACGCAAATGATAGAAGGCAGTCTTAGAAACAAATTTAATATGTGAATTGAAGGACAGATCTTGATCAAAAATAATTCCAAGGTTCCTCACAGAGCTATTAAGAGAAAAAGTAACTACATCCAAACTGAAAGTTTGATTTGGAAAGGTATTTCTAAGGTTTTTTGGACCAACAAGAATGACTTCAGTCTTATCTGAATTTAATAGCAGGAAATTACAAGTCATCCAAGCTTTGATTTCCTTAAGACAGGCTTCCAACTTGGCTAATTGATTACTATCATCTGGCTTCATTGACAGATATAATTGTGTGTCATCTGCATAAAAATGAAAATGTATAAAGTTATTTCTAATAATGTTGCCTAACGGAAGCATATATAAACTAAAAAGAGTAGGGCCTAGCACACATCCCTGTGGAACACCATGACTGAGGTTTGAGTTGAAAGAAAACTCATTATTGACATGAACAAACTGGAACCTATCAGATAAATAAGATCTAAACCACTGCAACGAAGTTCCATTAAGTCCAACATACAGTAGTGTTCTAATCTATCAAGTAGAATATTATGATTGATAGTATCAAAAGCTGCACTAAGGTCTAAAAGGACAAGTACAGAAACAAGTCCATTATCAGATGCGATGAGGAGGTTGTTAGTGACCTTCGCTAAGGCTGTTTCAGTACTATGATGGATTCTAAACCCAGACTGAAACTCTTCAAGTAAACCATTTCCCTGCAGGTGGTCAAATAATTGCGTAGCAACAACTCTTTCTAAGATTTTTTAAATGAAAGGGAGATTAGAGATTGATCTATCATTAGCTAAAGCTCCTGGACCTATGTAACCCAGCTGAGAAAATGACCCTTTTTCTCAGATGTAAATTGTATTAATACAGTTGTGTGATTTAATTTTGGAAACCGATTATCTTGGGGAAGAAGAAGTGTGATCTTCGTGATCCAACTTTAAAACTTCCGTTTTATGGTCACGTTGGGTGATCTGGGTTTTCCCATTCATTAAGAGCGATATTAGCCCCGCCTTCCGAGCAGAGTGCCGAGGCGTGCACCCGAGGCTCGTTCTTTTCATGATCTGCGAGCGGAGGAGAGGAGCTGTAGGACGATCTGTCCTCACGCTGACACCTCTTCTTGGTAAGCTAATTCAGATAAATACTATAAATGGATCTAAACACTCTCCAAACGCTAATTTGCAACCTTTATTATCCTAAGTTGATGGGAGCACGAGCTTGAGAGGCCGTGAAGCGGTGACTTCTGCTGTGTTCACCCTGAACCTCATTCTGCTGTGTTCACCCTGAACTTCATCTTGGTGAGTGAGATACATGCTAACGTTAGCGTTATGCTAACGCTAATCGCGAGTGGATTTTTTCCTGTTTAAAAGCAATGGAAAAGGCTGTCTTTGTGTCTGTATGGTTTTCCTAAATGTGATTTCAGTTCCCAACAGTATGCTGAAGTACTTTTAGTTCATATGCACTATTTCTGTCGAATGCAATGTGTAGTTGATGCTAAAAGCACATGGTGTTGGTCTACTATGTAAATCCATAGGTTATGCTAAACCCAGTAGCTCAGACAGGGTTTACTGATTTTAAAAGGGAATATTAGAAGTGATGGGACAGTATATTCCCTGATTATGTGATAAATCGATTGTATTTCATTTCATGATTTACAGAGACAAGGTTAGAGAGGATTAATCATAATTTCATGGTTAAATGATATAGAAATGACCAGAGGAATTCATTTAATTGGTTACATGAAAAAAAGGGTATTTCATGTGCTACCAGAGAGATTGTGAGAAAAAAGAACGCATGCATGTAAGATGCAAGATGTGAGATGTAAGATATTACTATATTGCTGGATTGTGATAATAGTAATATGACAGAAGAATTTAAACACTAAGCTATGGTGTTATATAAGAAGGGATTGGAAGATAAATTACTCTAGCTGTAAACAATAATACCATTATTGTTGTGCAGGCTAGGTTTTTTTTTGGTTGCCGATCAAGAACCTTCTGGAACCTGGATTCTCTCCGAATGGAGATGGCGAGCCTGACCCGAGACTGAACCAAGATTGGACTGAGATCTAACCAAGGTCTCAATTGAAGGACATCCCTCCTCTCTCCAGTGCCCAGAATTGGAAACCTGAGTCTGGAGATACTAACTAACTAACTAACTAACCTGCACTTATATAGCGCTTTTCTAGTCACAAAGACCACTCAAAGCGCTTTCATTAATACTAACCCTCTATTCTAAGGGCCTATAGGAAACAGATATCTAGGGACAATTTAGAACAGCCAATTAACCTAACATGCATGTTTTTGGCATGTGGGAGGAAACCGGAGAAATCCCGGAGTAAACCCATGCAACACGGGGAGAACATGCAAACTCCACACAGATCACTGTTGGTCGGGGGCTGGGATCGAACCCACGATCCCACGATCCCCACAATCCCCACAATCCCCCGGCCAAGGGTAAACTGTGCTGCCGCAGTGCTAACCACTGCGCCACCGTGCAGATACGAGATATCCTGACTGGTCAAATGACTAACCCGAACGGGAAATCAAACACTGAGCTCAGTAGGACACTTTTGGGGTTTTATTTCATGCCGGCCATTGTTATATTTGTATATTTGTACATTGTTTGTATATTTTGCTCCCCTTATCTTTATTAATAACAGATATGAATTGTTTTAAAAGTCTGCGGTATATGGCCTAAAAGTCTAAAAGTATGGCCTAAAAGTCTGCGTTTTAAAAGTCTGCGGTATATGGCCTAAAGTTAATGAAGAATTGATTATATGAAGAATAAAGCTACCAATAAGTGGGAAGACTTCTTTAAATAACCTGGTAGGAATAGGGTCTAAAAGACAAGTTGAAGGTTTGGATGAGGAATCTATTTTGTCTAACTCACAAAGGTCAATTGGAGTAAACTCATCAAGACAGACATCAGTTGAAGGAGTTGTAGTAGTTACTGTATTTAAGTTAACGGTGGGAAGAATCTGATTGATTTTATCTCTGATGGATGAAATTTTATTATTGAAAAAGTTCATAAAGTCCTGACTAGTAAGCTCTAAGGGAATGCTAGGATTGACAGAGTCCTGACTCTTTGTCAACCTGGCTACACTACTGAAAAGAAACCAGGGATTATTATTGTTCTCTTCTATTAATGCAGAATAATAACTCATTCTAGCTTTTCTAAGAGATTTTTTTTATAAATTAAAAGATGATTTCTCCAAGCTAAATAGATTTCATCTAAATTAGTGGAGCGCCATTTCTTTCTAATTGACGCGTTTTCTGTTAAGCTACGAGTTTCTGTGTTGAACCAAGGAGTTAGAAATCTCTGATTAGACTTTTTCTTTTTTAAGGGGGCCACCAGGTCTAGAGTCTGATGCTGAGAAGCTGTAACACTATCTACCATGCTATCAATTACAGAAGGAGCAAGCTGTCTATAGCTTATTTTCGTTGTGTTGACACATGGCATAGAGGAAACAATCTGCATAAATTTGGTAACAGCATCATCTGAGAGGCATCTACTGTAGTAATATTTTTCCTTAGGAGCCAAATAGTCAGAAATAGTAAAATCAAAGGTTAACAGACAATGATCTGACAGTATAGGGTTATGAGGAGACACTACCAGATTTTCTATTTCTATGCCATATGTCAGAACAAGGTCCAACGTATGGTGGAGATAATGAGTAGAATTTCCTACTTTCTGAGAAAACCCAATCGAGTCTAATATTGAATTAAATACCACATTAAGGCAGTCACTATCTACATCTACATGTATGTTAAAGTCCCCTACTATAATTATTCTATCAGATTTCAGCACTAAATCAGCTAAGAATTCAGCAAATTCGGATAAAAATTCTGAGTAGGTTGATGGAGGACGATAAACTATGGCAAATAAAATTGGGTTTAGCCTAAAATTGCTAAAGTGCCCAATACTGAGGGCCAGGCCCTCGAAGGAATTAAAACATGTTTTTTGCTTTCCATTAACTAGTAATTTGGAATGGTAAATTGTTGCTACTCCTCCTCCACGACCAGAACTTCTGGGATTTTGACAGTTTAAATAACCAGAGGGAGTTGATTCATTTAAACCAACATAATCCTCTTGTCCTAACCAAGTCTCTGTAAGGGATATTAAATCAATCTGATGATCAATTAACAGATCATGGACTAACAGAGACTTGGGAGTTAGAGACCTAATATTTAACAAACCACATTTAAATTTTAAATTATGAGGAGAAACAGAGGCCAAATCATTCAATTTAGAGGCTTCATGTTTAATTTGAGTTTTACCAACTTTTTGTTTAATCACTTTGAGATGCTTATACATTATATTTTTATTTACTTTGGAGGGAGCAGACAGTGATTCTCTGATGGGGAAGACAGGGGCTAAGTTGAGGGGTGGTGGATGAAGAGTAGCTGCAGAGAGGCATGCAAGACTGCAACTCTGCTTCCTGGTCCCAACTCTGAGTTGTCAAGATTTTGGAAATTTGGATAAAAAAGACGCCAGATTGTTAGATAAATGAGATGCACCATCCAAAGTGGGATGGACGCTGTCTCGTCTCATAAGACCAAGTTTTCCCCAAAATGAGCTCCAATTGTCAATGTAGCCCACATTGTTTGCAGGACACCACACAGACGGCCAGCGGTTGAAGGATGACGAGCGGCTAAACATGTGTAGGAAAATTCAATTTTGGACAACCTCTAGAAAACCCCAGAAAACATCTTGAATGAATGAATGAATGAATGAATGAATGAATGAATTTATTTATTTTTCGGATAATACAGTACAGGTTAAAGAAACTGTATAATATAACAACAAGGTCAAATTAGACAAAGACTCCTTCTACTAAACAATTCCACGTGAGTTATCCGAAATGGGTGATGGCTGAAGCCGCAGCTTATATTGCCCACCCATATTCCATCCAAGAATTCAAAGAAAAAAGAGTAAACAAGACATCTTTGATTTGACAATCTTTGATTAGATGCTGATGGCTAATATAAACATGTCTAATAAATGTATCTAAAAGACTGTAATTTAGATGTTGATGGTAAATATGAGCATTTATAGGAAATGTAACTAAAGGACTGTAATTTGAACTGTTTTAATTTAAGCTGTTTGTCAATGAAAGCAGTAGCGCTTTTGCGCCACAGGTGGCGCTTGGTAGTGATGAGACACTGTTAAGTGTTAGAGCGCGAGAGAAGAAGAGTAGAGAATGTTCTAGAGTGTGAAGGGAAAATGGTGAAGAGTGATGTGGCCGTTATCGAGTGATGTCCCGTGTCAGAGTGCCGTGCCTGGTGTTGTAAAAGAAAGTCAATAAACCGCTGAAAAGTCCACCACTTGGCCTCTTCTTCGCCCTCCGGGTGTAACAAAATTTGGTAGCAGAGGATGGTTCAGTCGTGCCTAAGACGGTGAGTGAGCAAATAAAAAAAAGAGCAGAAACGATGAAATTGGAGCAGCTACAAGATAAGCTAAGCGAGGCCTTGGTGCCATTACAGGCCGAACAGCTAAACGAGGTCTGTTTGTTTGCAAAGATAAACCCAGCCAAGCCGTCTAAAAAGTACTTGTTGGTACGACTGTTAAACGAGGAGGTGGAAAAGACCATTGAAAGCGAAGAGGAGGAGGTAGCCCGCGCGTTTCTGCTAAAGCTAATTGCATGTGCTACCGAAGCTAAGCAAGGCGAATCATCGACGCAGGCGGTGCCAGCGGCCGGCACGAGCCGGGAGGCAGAGGCACTCGCAAGTTTACAAAGCCAATATGCCGCTCTGCATGAAAGTTTCCTTGGTTCAACTAAAAAGCTTGAAGAGGAAATAGCGAGGCTGACCGATAACGTGGCCACTCAGCCACAGAGTCGCCATTTTCTGACACAGCCCACGGTCCCCGCAGCGCCCCTACTACCAGAACTAACCTAACTAACTAACTAACCTGCACTTATATAGCGCTTTTCTAGTCACAAAGACCACTCAAGGCGCTTTCTATAATACTAACCCTCTATTCTAAGGGCCTATAGGAAACAGATATCTAGGGACAATTTAGAACAACCAATTAACCTAACATGCATGTCTTTGGATTGTGGGAGGAAACCGGAGCCCCCGGAGTAAACCCACGCAGCACAGGGAGAACATGCAAACTCCACACAGAAAGGATCCAACCCCTGCCAACCTGGGGATTTGAACCAGGAACCTTCTAGCTGTAAGGCAACAGTGCTAACCACTGCACCACCGTGACCATTAAACGAGAGTTTAGGATAAATGGTCAGATAGGAGAGAGGGGCCAAAGAGACAAGTTGTCTTATTCCAACCTCATTCACCAGATTGAGATGGGCCTAAAGAAGAATCACAGTGAGGCTGATATAATCTAGGCTGTTGTCAGAGCAGTGAGTCCCGGATTGAGTTTGCGCGATATGCTGGAGATCAAGTCAGATCTCACCCTGCCACAGCTGCGCATCATTCTGCGAGGACATTATAAAGAGGATAGTTCGACAGACTTGTACCATCGCCTGACAAACCTCACACAAGACAGTAACGAGTCACCTCAGAACTTCCTGTTTCACGCCACTGAGCTAAAGGAAAGACTTTTGGCAGCATCCAGAGAGCCTGGCATGGAAGAGCGGTGTAGTTCTGACCTTATTCAGAGGAAGTTTCTGAGGGTGGTGGAAATGGGACTGATTAGTGCTGATGTGAAGTATCAACTGAAGCGCTATCTGGAGGATCCTGCCGTCACCGACGAGCTTCTGATTTCTAAGACAAATACAGCAGCCAGTCTTGAATGGGAACAACAGCAAAAGTTCAAGAGGCACACGAAAGAGCCCAAAGTTCGAGAATGCCGAGTGGAAAACCTGACGGGTCAGTATGCAACCGTGGAAGGAGTGGATGGCCAAGAGAGCCCTCCACCATTGACAAAAGGTAAAATCCTTAAATCCCAAAGCACAGTGACCCGCACGGAATCTGAGCTCCTGGACATAGTCACGCAGCTGAAGAGTGACATGGAGGAGATCAAGAAGGCCATACGTGAGTCTCCCAGAGCACCTCATGCTCAAAGCGCCAGGAGAACACGTGGGTGCAAGAACTGTCAGTCCACCAGCAATGGCGATCAGTGCAACCACTGCTTCAGATGTGGATTCAGCGGCCACATGTCAAGGGAATGTCGGATAGGAAGGAGACCTGGAAAAAGGACAGGGCAAGTAGACACGGTGGCCAATACTGTCGCAACCACATCAGAACAAGCTAACACACAAGCGCTGTATGAGCTAGTTACTGACAGTATTCGGAGGTTGGAAGCAAGGCTGGTAGCTAAAGCAGAGGCACCTCCTGAAGAAACGGTCCGTGTTAATCTACTGTCCCCGAATCACCAATTACAGTTGCTCAATTTGGTTGGGAAAAAATATGTCATAACCTGCTTCCTCGATGATAAGGAGACAGAAGCGTTGTGGGACACAGGGTCACAGGTCTGCTTAATGAATGATGCCTGGAGACAGGAGCATCTGCCACACACCACCATCAGAGACTTAGCCGAGTTGGTGGGTCCAAGTATTCTGAATGGGAGGGCAGTGAACCAGACACCAATTCCATTCTCAGGGTGGGTCAAAGTCACTTTCAAGCTGCCGACAGATAGTAGCCCACCGGTGGAACTCTTAGTTCCTGTGTTAGTGGTGAAGGAGGATGGAGTGGCAGAGCAGCCTATCATTGGGTTCAACGTGATTGACCAGGTCCTGAAGATGGGCATTGGACCCCCTTGTGCCATCAGTGAAGCTGTTAGTGCAGCCTTCTCATTTGATTGTAAGAAAACAGAGGTATTTTTGAAGGTGATGCAAAGTGAGGAGGATAGACTGGGGGAAGGAATGGTAAAAGTTGGCAGTGAGTTGGTCACCATCCCTGCTGGCCAAACCAAAGCAGTTAAAGGTTTTGTCAGGGCAGGATCACTTCCAGACACACAAGACGTCTTGTTTGAGCCGAGTCAGTACACCCAATTACTGGAGGGTTTGCAGATGCAAAGTGGGTTGGTGCAGTTATGGAAAGGGAGGCGATCTATGTTCAAAATACCTATAACGAACAGTACTTCCCGTGATATCCAGCTGCCCGCTAAGACCATTTTGGGACAGACGCAGAGAGTTAAAACTGCTTACCCGGCAGACATTAGACCCACTACTGTAAGCCAAGCGACAGCAGACCCGACGACAGATGAAACAGGAAGAAATAAAGAGACCGAAATGAACTGTGCCATCAAAGAGACTATGGACATGTGGGACCCCCCAGTCCCCCTTGATCATCTCTCTCCCACACAACAAGAGCAAGTAAAACAGCTATTACGGGAGGAACGGCAAGCGTTTTCCCGTGATGAGTATGATGTAGGGACAATTCCCTCGTTACAGTTGAAAATCAGACTCAAGGATCCCACTCCTGTCAAAAAGACTTATATCTCTGTTCCCAGACCACTTCATAAAGAAGTAAAGGAGTATTTAGAAGACCTGCTTAACAGGGGCTGGATCACCAAATCTAAGTCATCGTATTCCAGTCCAATCGTCTGTGTACAAAAGAAAGATGGAGGCCTGCTTTTGTGCTGCGACTTTAGAGAGCTGAACAAGAAGTCTATCCCTGACAGACACCCAATTCCCTGCATACAAGATATGCTAAACAGTCTAAATGGGAGTGCCTGGTTTTCGGTCCTCGACCAAGGGAAGGCATATCACCAGGGTTTCCTGGAAGAGTCGAGTAGGCCCCTCACTGCATTTATCACTCCCTGGGGTTTGTTCGAGTGGGTAAGAATCCCATTTGGTTTGTCCTCAGCACCAGCAGCTTTCCAAAGATCTATGGAGGAGTGTTTGTGGGGGTTGAGGGATGATATTTGTCTGCCTTACCTCGATGATAACCTTGTTCATTCACAGACTTTTGAAGACCACTTGCGAGACCTGAGAAGCGTCCTGCACCGCTATCAAAGCCATGGGGTGAAGCTGACTCCCCGGAAATGTGAGTTATTCAAGCAGCAGGTACGTTTCCTTGGTAAAATGGTAACAAAACAGGGCTACACTATGGACCCTGCGGACATTGCCCCGGTGCAGACCCTCAAACAGCAGCAACCTTCCACTGTTGGAGAACTAAGGAAATTGCTAGGCTTTATTTCATATTACCGCAGCTATATTCCAAACTTCTCCCGTATAGCAAAGCCTCTTTACGACCTTCTTGCTAACGGCCACACAGATAAAGCAAAGAAAAACTCGAAAACACATGTCAAAAAGAAAGATAGTGGCCAGTTGCCCTCATCCCATGCAATCAGGTGGCGCCCTGAGCATCATGCAGTACTCTGTCAGCTTGTTGACTTTCTCTCCCAGCCCCCAGTGTTAGGTTACCCAAACTTTGAGGAACCCTTCATTTTGCACTGTGACGCTTCACAGGAGGGGCTTGGGGCGGTGTTATATCAGCGACAACAAGGCAAACTGGTGGTGATAGCATATGGCTCCAGGACACTGTCAAAGCCAGAGAAAAACTACCACCTTCATTCAGGGAAGCTGGAGTTTCTTGCCATGAAGTGGGCCATCTGTGAGAGGTTTCGGGATTACCTGTACTATTCCCCACCATTCACTGTCTATACGGACAATAATCCCCTAACGTATGTGCTCACCACCGCAAAGTTAAATGCAACCACACAGAGGTGGGTAGCAGAACTAGCTGATTTCCAGTTTGTGATTAAGTACCGCCCTGGGAAAGCAAACAGAGATGCAGACGGCCTTTCACGTATGCCCCTAGATATGGAGCAGTACATGAACAAATGCACACAAAATGTTGATCCTGATGTAATGCACTGTGTGACGCAGGCAGTCAAAGTAAAGTCACAAGAAAATGAACCATGGTTCTGCCCAGTCACCATTTCTACTCTCATTAGTGAAGCAGATCGAGAAGCCAGCTCTGTAGCTGAAATATCAAAGACTGCTCTAAAAAGAGCTCAAGAAGAAGACTCTGTGATTGGAGAGGTGTTGCATTATGTGGTGTCAAAACAATGGCCAAGAAGTGGAAAACAGCTGAACAGTAAGATTGCAGCTTTAGTCAGGCAAAAACACAAGCTGTACCTGGAAGATGATGGACTGCTTTACATGAGAACGGCATCGCATGACCAGCTACTTCTACCCCAAAAGTTTCACAAGCTCGTGTTTAAAGAGCTCCACGAAAACATGGGCCATTTAGGGGTAGAGAGAGTGATGAACTTGATAAGGGAGCGCTTTTATTGGGCTCATATGCAAAGGGATGTTGAGCACTACATCACTAAAGTTTGCAGTTGTTTGGAGAATAAACGTCCCAACAAGATAACACGGGCACCACTGACTAACATTGTCACCACGTATCCATTCGACCTGGTGTCCGTTGATTTCCTGCACTTGGAGAGGTGCAAAGGAGGATATGAGTATATCCTGGTTCTAATGGACCACTTCACTCGCTTTGCCCAGGCTTATCCTTGTCGCAACAAAGCTGCCCACACCGCTGCTGAGAAGATATTTGGGGATTTCGCCCTCAAATTTGGCTTCCCCACACGTCTCCATCATGATCAGGGCAGAGAGTTCCAAAATAAACTCTTTGCTAAACTCCAGGAGTACAATGGTGTGCAGGGGTCCCAAACAATGCCCTACCATCCCAAAGGGAATGGGCAGGTGGAACGATTCAATCGCACCCTGTTGGCAATGCTCAGAAACTTGCCCGAAGCAGCCAAGGCAGATTGGAAGTCTTCTCTGGCAAAAGTGGTTCATGCCTATAATTGCACGCGCAGTGAGGCTACGGGGTACAGGCCATATTTTCTGCTATTTGGCCATAGTCCAAAGTTGCCTATTGATCTAATGTTTGGCCTCACAACAAAAGAGCAGAGTGCTTCTCAGCAGGACTATGCTGAAAAGTGGAGAGCTACAATGGCTGAAGCTTACAAACTTGCCTCTAAAACAGCAAACAAAGAAGGGATGAGAAGTAAAGCCCTTTATGATAAAAAGGTTCACGGTGCTGAGTTGCTCCCTGGATCCACAGTACTGGTGCGAAACTTGACCGAGAAAGGTGGGCCAGGAAAATTAAGATCATTCTGTGAAGACAAAGTGTATGTAGTGACCCAAAAGAAGTACCCAGACAGTCCAGTGTATGAAATCAAACCTGAAAATGGCAAGGGGCGCACTCGGGTCATGCACAGAAACCTTTTGCTACCCTGTGACTTTCTTTCCATGGAAACAGTGGAGCCTGCCTCTAATAAAACAAGAGAAAGAGAGTCTAAAAGGCAAAGGAATGTGGACAGTCAAAACAGCACAGACGATGAAGATGAAGAGGGCTGGAGTGCCATAATCGGATTACGAGCTGGAAAGGATCAAAATCAGCGTCCACTGAGAGCCAATGCACCGGAGTTCTACCTGCACAGTGACACTACTCCGGAGGATGAGGACCAGGACACAGATGACGTCACACAGGTGCAGCTGGCACCAGAGGTCAACAATCCGGTGGTCCCAGATCCAGCCGAGGCAGACCAGGACCAGGGTGATGTGTTGTCGGAGTCCAGTTCCAGTGACCAGGAGGGACCTGTCGAGATCCTTGCTAAAACGTATCCTTCAAGAATGAGAAAACAGACGTTGATATTTACTTGTGATAAGTTAGGCCAACCTTGCACTTCATCTGTTTAAAACAAATATAAAATGTGTAGAAGCAAGAGATAACCATTGTTCAGACATGAATGTTTTTGAAAGTAAATGAGTAGTGATTAAACTCATCACCAAGTTACTTGTATGGTTTTGTTGTTTTTTTTTTAAAAAAGGATTTTCAGTGTGTTACTAAGGTACAGGCATCACATAAAGGTTTATTTGGTAGGCTATGACTAGATTGAGTACCCTTACTCTCAGGAAAGATGCAGATACCCACCATGATGGAAGGAGCGGTTGATGGTCATCGTGCACAAAGACCTCTTCTGCGAATGTATTGCATGGAACAGGAGATACATGCTGTACTATGGACTATTACCAGTTTGCATCTTTATGGACTTTAATGAACTCTGACTCCTGTTTAGTAATGAGATGAGATGAGATGAGATTCAACTTTATTGTCATTACACATGTATAATACAAGGTAACGAAACGTGACTTGGCATTTGGGCACGCTCTGCAGAGCGCATCCAAGGCCGGGGCAGCCGCTAGGCGCCAGTCAACCGGAGAAATCCCGGGGTAAACTCACGCATACATGGGGAGAACATGCAAACTCCACACAGATCACTGTTGGTCGGGGGCTGGGATCGAACCCACGATCCCACGATCCCCCGGCCAAGGGTAAACTGTGCTGCCGCAGTGCTAACCACTGCACCACCATGCAGCCACCATGCACCACCATGCACCATGCAGTAATATCCTACTTACATGAGATACATGGTTACCAAATGTGGACTGTGAAAGAGAAAAAAAAAAAGAGTTTTGGGAACGTTGTCTGTAATGTCGGGTCGACATTAAATTTTCGAGGGGTGAGTGTAGGAAAATTCGATTTTGGACAACCTCTAGAAAACCCCAGAAAACATCTTTGATTAGATGCTGATGGCTAATATAAACATTTCTAATAAATGTATCTAAAAGACTGTAATTTAGATGTTGATGGTAAATATGAGCATTTATAGGAAATGTAACTAAAGGACTGTAATTTGAACTGTTTTAATTTAAACTGTTTGTCAATGAAAGCAGTAGCGCTTTTGCGCTACAGGTGGCGCTCGGTAGTGATGAGACACTGTTAAGTGTTAGAGCGCGAGAGAAGAAGAGTAGAGAATGTTCTAGAGTGTGAAGGGAAAATGGTGAAGAGTGATGTGGCCGTTATCGAGTGATGTCCCGTGTCAGAGTGCCGTGCCTGGTGTTGTAAAAGAAAGTCAATAAACCGCTGAAAAGTCCACCACTTGGCCTCTCTTCGCCCTCCGGGTGTAACACGTCATCATTGGTAAGATTGGGGAGGGGCCCAGAGAATACTACAGAGTCCGACATTGTTTTGGCAAAGTCACACACCAATTCTACATTAAGTTTCATGACTTCCGACTGCCAGAGATGGATGTCATTAATGCCGGCGTGGATAACAATTGTAACAATAAGCACTTACTACAGCAAAGAAGACAAAGTTTAAGTTTAAAAACTCATTAGAGAGAGGAGAGCCACACAAACCCATCCTACCTGTGCAGGGTCCACGCAGTTTTTGCTGGGAAAACCCCTGCATGAGCAATGAGCCCATTTCCTGTGTCCCACCAATTAATGACCCACTAACAACAAGGAAAATCAGAACCTCTTGTCATATACAAGCCTCTCCGAGGTGCAGAGAAAAACACACAAGCCAACAAGCTGGATGAAGTGTGTGTTTTGTGACAAAAAGTCAAACAGTACAAAAGTGTCCAACACAAAATGTCCAAAGAAAGCCGACCCTGCAGTGCCTCAGAGCTCTGGAGAGGCTAGCAACACTGCAGGGGAAACAGTGCAGCTTAAACACAGCATACACGAACTTGGAGTGAATAAGAGCACCGGTGAAGTCAGACAGGAGATAGACAAGTAGGAGGTAGACTAGGAGCTTGACTAACAGGAGATAGACTACTAGCTTGACAACTAGTATGACTAATGGAGCGACAAATAATGAATGAACCGGCAGGGAATAAATGCAAGGTGAGCTGATGACATGAACAAAAACAGGAACAATGATCAAAACAGAACAGAGGAGCAGATAAAAAGCAGAAATATAAACACAACAATAAACTGTGTCTGAGCTCCAAGATGACACTGGAGCTCAGACAAATGACAGAGTCGCCCCCCCGCAAGGGTGGATTCCAGACACCCCCAGGTAATACCCCAAAAACAACCCTCCTCCCTCTCCCACCCACCCCCCAAAAAGGAGTACAGCAAAACCACCCCGGAAGGGAGGTGGGGGAAAACGGCTTGGAGGGAAAAAAAAAAACAGCTCAACCACTCACACCTGTGCCCCAACAACCCTTAAGCCCCCACAGTTCCAGAGCGCCAGGGTTTGGGTGGCTAGCCAAAGTCCCAGGCGCAGCAGACAGCCCGCTGAATAGAATCAGGTGGTCTGCCAGGGAAAATGGGCCACCCGACCCAGAGACACAGTCCTTTGGGTGACCGGCCAGCATTGTTGAGCCACCAGGACCGGAGGGGTGAGTGACGAGGCGGCTTACCCACCGGGAGGCTTAAAGGTGGGTGGCCGGACCGGAGAAGAGGAACCCCCACGGTGACTGGTGGCGGAGGACAGAGGGCCACGATGGCGCCCGGCAGAGGACGAAGAGACATCCCAAAGGCCTCTAGAAGCGGAGGGAAGGCCTCGGCATCCTCAAACTGGCTGGGGACACCCTTGGTGGTCCAAGTTTGGGACATGGCTGCATCCACGGTGGGGCCAAGCTGGGCCTTGGCTGCACCCTTGGTGGGACCCGGCTGGGCCACGGCTGCACCCGTGGTGGGAACCCAAGCCAGGAGGTGGTCAATCACAGGCACCGTGGGCCGGAACTGAGCACCCATGACGACCTCCACAGCGGGGAAAGTAGGACCTGAGGTAAACTCCAGTGGAGAGCCTGGATCCTCGGACACGTCCAGTGGTGTCATGCTCTCTCTAGCGACCCTGGGAGAGGACTCAGACAGAGGACAAGGAGAAGAGAGTCAGAGTCGACGGCAGCGGTGGAGCCCGGCGAGGTGAGCTCAGATGGAGCGGGCGGCTTGACCTGGCTCTCCTTACCAACAGCCAGGCAAGAATGCTCTAGTATAGAGAGAAGAAAGACAAAAGAGAGCACTTGCCTGACCTTGAGCTCCACCGCTGTCCAGGACTCCAACGATCCGGGCAATGTATTCTCAGGCTCGGTCCCCTGGAGGTTCAGCTCAGGTGCTGACACTGCTGCAGCAGCCTCTGCAGCAGGCGTGATGGTCAATGCAGTCTCCGGACTCCCAGGCGAAGGGGACCACTCTGGTGACCTCCCCGGTGTGGCAGCTGGGAAACGGTTCTCCACTGGTGTAGGAACAGGAGTCTCCAGGGCCACGGCCTCCTCCATCATCTGGCGGTCAGGATTCGGGACCAGCGGGCACTCAAGGGAAACAGGAGGAGACACGGAGAGAGCTGGTGGGTAGTGAGTGGCTGTAGCAGGTGGAGAGGTCTCTGGGGACTGCATACCCAAAGACTCTCTCCCAGGGATCAGGAAAATTTATAATCAGTATTTGAAGTAAAAAAGGAGGAAACTTGCCTGTTCTCCTGGTAACCGATGTTCCCTGCTGCAGCTGGCGAAAAGTCATCCCTCTCTGTGGCTAGGATGATTCTGGGCCCCCCTGCGGAGGAGCCACCCTTCTGGCCACAGGAACGGGAGCTGCCATTGAAGAAATCAAACTCCCCTTGACAGTCGGAGGATGCACCGAGGGAGGAGGCCTCGCCGCTGAAGTGGAGAGAGATTTGGCAGGCGGAACTGCCAGCGAGGAAAAAAGAAGAGCAAGGATCCACTGCGGGAATAGCCGGGCTCCAAGATGACACTGGAGCTGAGTCATGTGACACCTCTAAATTATAAATTTGTTCCACTGACCCAAAATGAACTAGATTATTAATATTGTCACTTTACTCTAGTTTTGAGGAAGTCTGCTTAAAAATAAACACAATAAACATAATGCCTCAACTACATTGCTTGGAGGCTAATAGCTCAGGGGCTAATAGGCTACCTTTAGCATCACTTCCACTTACATGACAGACCGTTCAGCGGGCCAGTAATAGAGCAGTATGTTATGTCCATAACCAATACTATAATAATGAGGCTAAAGATGCAGTCGAACGGAACTTTATTGAACAGACTCACACAACGCTAAGGCGCTCCCATCAAGGCAGAGATGCTGGTCGAAAAGAGACTGTGCCTCCTCCGGGTAGGCCTTTTGTACTCTGGATGGCAGCGGAACCGGAAAGGTGTAGCCATCAGCCATAACACACAATAATAATAATAATAATAATTAACCCTTTAACTGCCCAGATTAAATGGATGGGTTATGCGCCCCCAGTGGCACAGCGCAGCAACTGCACGTCAACTTATTGACGTCCCCCAGCTATACTGAGAATTTGTACTAATCTCTATTGATCTGACAGTTTAGAAGGTGGTAGACGCGCCAAAGGAATCATGGCTGACATGGAAAGTAGCAAAGAAAGAGAAATACAAACATTTTGTAATACAAACAAAATTCACGTGGGATAATTATAAGAGTTTGTAGATGTGGTACACGGGTGTAAATTACTAAGTAAACGTGCTACATCGAGGTTGATGTAACAAAAAACTGAGCTCCCGTACCAAGATGGCGGCGCCCACGGGCAGCATGGATTCCCCCAGGAAAAATACACCAAACAGAAAAAAATAGCCACGTAATACAAACAAAATTCACGTGGGGTAATCATAAGAGTTTGTAGATGTGGTACACAGTGTAAATGGCTGAGCAAACACAGAAACATCAGCTATGATGGATGAAAACGGACCCGTCACATGGGCAAGTGAGCCCCCCTCCCGGTAACAGGTAAGAGAAATTTGTTTTTTTTTTACATTTTATAGATTTTCTGGTTCATATACTTTGAAGATTAGATAAAAACATACCCCTGTAGACAAATCGGTGTCAAAAAAACTGATCATTCTTTATGTAAATGTGTCCAAAGTCCACTTTTGACTGAGTTATGTAATTTATATAGCTGCCGTGACGTTATGCAAATTAGATGTGTAAATTTAGTCCTGTCTGAAACTTTGGGTCATATTCTACATCTTTCTAATAGACAGTAAGCCATTATCTCTTGTAACTTTTAAGTTACAAGAGATAATGTTACTCTAAGTTACTCTTGTAACTTTCTGTGGGGGTTCCCCCTACAGTTGATAGTGCTATGAGATGACTGTTGTTGTGAAATGGCGCTATATAAATAAAGTTGAATTGAATTGAATTGAATTGAATTGAATTATAGCCTTGGAAATCTGAACTATTTTATTGACAAATGTTTTACCACTCTTGACCACGGGGGGAGGGGGGTGCCATGGGTTGCCTTGCATTTCCTCAGGCGCCACATGGCACCTAGGGCAGTTAAATACAATACACACACACACCGTAGAAAAGTCCAAGACACACACCATTAGACGCACCCAAATTTAATATGAATCACACACTAACAGTAAATACAATAACAGGGTCTCTCCATGCACACAAATAGCGAAAACTAGAGGGAGACAGGTACTGTTCCACCTCCACACGGCCAGACGGGTTATTCTGCCGTCTCTGTCACAAAACAGTCCATAGGACAAGGAAAGCTGCCATGTTCCTGATGTAAAACGTGAAAAATAATCCCAAAACATATGTTCAAAGTCTATCAAAACACTCCATAAACGGTCAATATGTACAGCTACACCCTGCTGTGCCAGCCCCCCACCCCAACACCCTCACCCCACAACTCGCGCAAATTACACATCACCAGTGTTGGGAGTAATGCGTTACTCCCAACACTGGGAGTAACGCCACTACTTTTGCAGTAGCGTGCTCTGTAACGAAATTACTGTTTAAAAATTCAGTAATACGTTACAGTTACTGAAATTTGATCAGATACGTTACTCGCTTTATTAATATGGACAGATATTTTTGCACAAACTGAACCTCCCATACTTTGCGCAGCCGTCAGTCTCCTCCGCGGGTTGGTTTCCTGTCCCGCGGTGGGAAGAAATGCAATGGCGACTTCTCATATGGAGCCCTGATCAGCTGCTGTGGCAGTGAGTAGTCTCCTAACAGCTCCTTTCCTCTGTGGTTAAAATGAGTATTTTTTGAGCAAGAAACTCGCATTTGTCCGCAGTTGTGTAAATATATAAGTTGTGTAAGTAATTGTAGGTTTTCTTATGCACAGAGAAACAGAGAAAAAGTGACTCGGTTTGTTGCAGTAAAGAACAGCTTCTTGTAAGCGGTGAACTTTAATTTATCTGTGCTTTCTGTTTTATTTTATCTCATTCAATGACATGCTGTTGAGATCTGCAACTATTTCATGGAAGTAAATCCTCTAAATATGCGTTTTTAATGGGCTGGTCCAGGGGTGTCAAACATATGGCTCGTGGGCCAAAAACTGCCCACCAGGGGATCCCACATTATCTCTGTGAATTCACAGCTTTATTTCTAGTAAATTTCTGACTTTTTATTACTGACTGCAATGGTTTGTGTAAATCTGAGACATTTTTTTCTCTGTAAAACGAGACTTTTCTCATCATTTTTTTCTTCTTTTTTTCTGATGAGAACAAGGGGCCCTTTATCTTGCTGTGTGTGCAAGATGATTTAAGTATGCATTTAAAAGTAACGTGCAAGTTACTTTTCCAAGTAACTAGTTACTTTAATCATGCAGTAACTCAAACGTAACCCAGTTACTTTTGAAAAGAAGTAACTAGTACGGTAACTAACTAGTTACTATTTTTTAGTAACTTGCCCAACACTGCACATCACACATGCCATTAAATGCAGCAGTATACACAGTGTTGGGTTGTTTTTTTGTTTTTGTTTTTGTTTTGTTTTTCAGAACATGAGCCCTTAATCCAGCCACTTTTATGCATCTACCACATTGACAAACAACAACAACGCAGCCCCGGTAGTGCACACATCAATGTTACAGTCATCACCATGTTAATAGTTAACCCCAGAACACATCGCCCCCTTGCCACCATACAGTCTCGATGGGCGACCACCCCCCAGAGACCTGTCTGACAGGTCCTGACCAGAGCTTCTTCTACGCATCACCCCCCGAGAAGAATCACGTCAGCACCCCGACACCTCCTTCTCCTCACCAGCACATCTCAGCTCGTTGGGGTGTCTCCATGAACCATCGGACGTTTGAAGACAACCGTCCTCCCGGACAGCCACCACCTGCAGCTGTCCCTGGTCCTCTTGTCGTTTTCTCTTGTCATGGACCCCCCTTAGCCGAGCCTCCTCCCTGGGTCGAACCACGTCAGCGACCCGCAAGGAAGCTCGACTCGGCTTCAAACGTCCATGATGTCAAGACCAGGCTTCCTCTCTGGGTCGAACCGCTCCAGCGACCCCACGAGAAGCCCGACTCGGCCTCCAGTGTTCTTGTGTGGCACGTCTGTCCACCGTGCCAGCTGGTCTAGCCCCACTCTCTTTCATTTTGAATGCTGGCGAAACTGTTGCAGCCCCTTGCTTCTCATTATCTCCAGGCCAAACTTCGGAAGCAGAGGGAGCTGTCCTCACAGCTCCACCCACCGTCGCAGGCGTTCCACTGTGCCGCCCAGTTCCAACATGCAGGGTAACTTGGGGCCTGGCACTGGAACCCTCCCGCGATGGCCCTGGGTGGGATTGGTCCTGTCCATCTCCCAGAATACTAGACCAATCACTGAAGAATGTATGGCACAGTGAAGCTGGACGGTGTGGCGATCTCGACGTTGGTCGACGCAGGAGCAGTGACTTCGGTGATTAACTGGTGGACTATGAGGACCCTGTTTCCCCGATACCGTGTCCAAAAGTGGTCAGGAGGTGGCTTTTGGAGCTGACCCCTGCCGGTGATGGAGGAAGATGGAGCAGTGCAGGATCCCAAGTGGGAGGATGTATTGGACAGCAGCAACCAGGATGGCCGGGTAGAGCCTCCCCAGGTTGGGCCGGTGGCTGGACCCAAGTTGTCCTTGGTGTGGGAACTGGGCAGCACAGTGGGACCCCCAGGTTGGAGGGTTGTACCACGACCGCAGGGCAGAAGAGTTCCGGGGTTGGACCGATGTGCATGCGGCCGAGAGGCAGACAGCGGAGGCCAGCGAGACGAGCCTTGGACCGGACCGGAGTCAGGCCTGGTTCTGGGAGAGGGGCTTCCCCACTTACTGCGGATCCGCACAGACCTGGAGCTCCCCTGAGTGTCGGTGACATGGTTTGCCCCAGGTTGGGAGTTCGGTCAAGGAGGAGCCAAGAGCAGCGTGAGCACTCGTCTGTGGAGAGACAACGACGAGTGGAAACGACCCGTAAGGACACCTGTGATGAGGTTCTGTCAGCTGTTAGGTGGAGGCGCCCTGATGAGCTGTGTCGAGTTCGGAGGAAGAGGAGGCAATGCAGCACGTCCCCACACTGGAAGAAGCGGAGGAGGTCCGGCCAGGCACCACGGGATGGAAGCCCTGGGGGGGGGGGGGGCTGACCACTGGGTGACTGTATGTGTGTATTTATGTGTTGTGTATTGGCTCTGTTATATTTTGGAAATGAGAAGGAAAAGGATACGAGTCACAGTGTATATAGTCTTAACTACTGGTAGTGCCCCGGGTTTTAATGATGATGTTTTGTGTGTGATTTTGGTTATCTTTAAAGGGTCTGCATGTTTATATTGTTTAAACGGTTAAAAAAAAAAAACAAAAGAGAAGGATATGTAAATTGTGGTTGAAAGAGTAATGAGACCCGAAACCTTGTAGTATGTGTATTGTGTGGAAATAGAAAGGTGGGGTCCGCCCGAAGGGACAAGCATGTTGGCTCGGTGGGGACCCCACTGGAGTGCTTGTTTATTGCCCCAACATGGGTTGTATGTTTGTTTGTGTGCCCTGATGAGGGTGGGAATGTTGGGGTGGGGGGCCGCCAGTAGGGTGAGTTATGGTGAATTGTGTTTTTTTTTTTTACTTGTTCCGGTTTGGATATATATATATATATATATATATATATATATATATATATATATATATATATATATATATATATATATGTATATATATATATATATATATATATATATATATATATATACACAGTATATATATACATATTGTTATGGGATTGTTTTATTATTTTGGAAACACTGTCATTTCTCTTTTTTTGTACTGTTCATTTATGGTGGCAGAATAACACGCCTGGCCGTGTAGGGAGTGCTGGCAGTCTACCCGGCCTCCGGAGCTTTTGTTGTGTGAATGGATAGGTTTTATTTATAATTTCTGTATATATGGTTTTTCCTATGGTTCCAAGGTTGTCATAGCCAGGAGCGGCACTGGGGTTAAGCTCCCAGTGCTCATAAAATGCTCCTTATGGCGTGCGTCTCGAAAAGCCTCTGACAACTAAGTCCAACTCCTAGCCTGCCCGTGTGGTTTAGTCTCTAACTGCTTTTACTAATAGGAGAAGGGGCAAGGGCGGATCTCTGGCGCCTTAAAACCAGATGCTTCGGGTAGATGGTGGCTCGTCAACCTGGGAAGGTAGCCCATCTAGGGGAAGGTAAACCCTGATTTCAAACCTCTGCTGCCTTGCGGCACACCCGGTCACGGGAAAGGCTTCGAGAGTCAACCCTGAGGAAAAATCCGGAGTCGGAGCCCCTAAGGCAGTTCTCTGTTGTGCTCAACATTGTTCTGACAGCTCCTGCGACGGCGCTGGTGCCAAACTTTAGCAGCCCTGCTGTTCCTTTGGATTCATCAGTGACGTGGAGAGGGGGGACATGCTGCATGGGCAACATCTTGTCCTCCATATCTTCCTGCCCAGGCTTGAATCCTACCAACGCCCAACGCTGGAAGGTTTTTCACGTTTAGGATTCTCTTCCATGGTCATCATAGACCGACGGAGTCCGACGAATGATGTTTTTTCCTATTAGTGCGTGAGTTGGGCAATAAATTTGGGTGGGTTATTTGTGTGCCTGCATTTTTTCAAGTGGGAGGGGAATGTTAGATATGTAAATATGTTGTACAGTAGCAAGATGGCAGCCCAGGGAAATACCGGTGGATCAGAGGGGGTCGGCGCTCCATCCTTCCGGTGGTGACGTCAGCCGGAGTATAAGAGCCACGGCGGGGTGGAGAACTTCCTCTTTTGCCGTAGACTGCTGGACAGGACGCTGGTGCTACTGTAAGTGTTACTGAGAGTTCTGATAATAAACCCTGTTAAACGGTATATCGACCCTGCCTCCTTCATTGCCATTATGGACACAACACTTACCTCCTATTAAAACGAGGTTAGCGAACTATCCTCTCTGATGCAGCACAATGAAAAACAGTCCCACATCCCTGTCAAACAGGAATAGCAGCTGTCTGAACTGGTAGTTTGGAGTTAGCATTAGCAACCACCAGACTGAAGCCTAGCCACCCACCTGTTCCGCTGCATGCAGTCACACACTGCAGGGGAGAGACAGGGCACTGACAAGTAGTGGTGAGAAGCTTTACTGACTAAACGGGGGTATGTGCATTTTAAATCACAGTATAAACGATAGAGTATTCTATGAAACAACAGACGTTTTTATATAATCATCCGAAATATATCGTCATATCGCACAGCCCTCATCAGAATATATCAAACCATGGTAATTAGTTTCAAAACAATCGGACCAAAACTGTAGGAGGAGTTGATTATACAGGACAGTTACTGTCTTGAAGCACTTTGGGTGTGCACACCCCCATTTTTTGTGCCCTTTTTTCAGTAATTATATTCTAAAATTAACTGTTGTAGACTATGATGTGTTCTGTAATGTACCGTATTTTTCACAGTAAATTAGTGGCAACGACAGCTGTCAGTAATTTGTCGTAAAATTGGATTTGGCCAATAAAACACTGCAAAGGATCAAAGAGTTGTACTGTGTTTTAACTGAGAGAGACCGTAACAACATTTACAGAATGCTTTTAATTTTAAAGTAAATGACTGTAAACAGGTTTACCATTTACCAGTAAATTTAAAGATTACTGTAAACAGATTTGACGGTATGCTGGTAGTTTTAATACAAATTACCATAGCTGCAATCATAATTTTTGTAGTTATTCTAATGATGATTTACTGTTTAAAGAGGTGTTCTATACTGTGTAATTTACAGTGGCCAAAACAGTATACCTTCAAGAGGTATGCATTGTTGTCATATTTTTTACAGTAAATTCCTGGCGACCACAGTGTTATGTATGGAAAATACCTGGGTGAAGGATGAGGCAAGATGAACTTGGTGAACACAGCTTTATTGTTGTAACTGGTATGGCAGTTACACGGCAGGTACCTGACGAAGGGCACCAGTCAAAGAGACCACAACATGGTCGCCCATCCCTTATATAGGGCAGTGCAGTGACGTGATGGGAAGTGCACGTCACCACACTGCACTTCACAGTAAAGTGCCGTTTCTTATATACCACAAACAGTTGCCAATAATTTACCGTAAAATTCACAGATTTATTTTTTTTTTTTACAGTTGAATATAAAATTTTGTGGTTATTTTAATGGTGATTTATTGTCAGAAGAACAGTTCTAAACTGTAATTTACGGTTCCCAAACCAGTATACCTTCAAGAGGTATACATCATTGCCATATTTTTTACAGTAAATTATTGGTTACCACAGCTGCCAGTAATTTACTGTAAAATTCAGATTTTTTTTATTTTTTTTTTACAGTGCACACCGGAGATGTAATCTTAAATGAAAACATTTAGACGAGACAGCTGTTTGAGAAACATACTGTATTCCTAAACAATGAATCAAACTTTTTTGCTTTGATTTTTATACTAACTGCAGCCAGTCTTGAAGAGGTTAGAGCTAATGAGCCCATACTTGAAGCTACTTTAGCTGAGAAGCCTGAGAAGGATGCAGCTGTACAACATCGCCCCAGACATTTTTTCAAAGGATGACTGAAGAAATTATACCGGGGTAAGGCATTCCTCCACGTAGCATAAAGGTTAGTAAAGTGTGGCCATAATTTAGATCTGGTGATTTGTGCATTTTATATTCATGTGCATGTTGCTTTTTTTTCCCTCTGCAGTTTTCTGCACTTTCGCCATGCTGAAGATGACATCAGCAGCTTTGGAGCCTTACAACTCATGAAGTTTTCATGCTAAAAAATAAAGATAAAGCCAACTTTATTGTCATTGAATCCATGCAGCAGAATGAAATTATGTTTCTCCTAGCTACAATGTTAATCACATCTAGAATCAGAGAGGTCACTGCCATGCAAGGTGCTGCCACAAACTTCCTCCTCCCTTCCATTATTGCTGAGTACCTAGCTGGACGGCAGGAAGTTCCACTTCTATATGGTCTTTGACCATGACCTGGCTGGGATTTGAACCCAGGCCTCCTGGGTGTGGGGCAAATGCTCTACCAACTAGGCCACCAAGATGTAATGTTTTCTGCCTCTATTTTTTCCACAAAATTATTAATAATCCCAAAAGTATACATATATTCCAAACCTGCATAGGATTTTTCCCAAATGTTGAAAAAAATCATTTGAAATATGTCTGAAGACTAAAAATACACAAAACAGAATGACTGTGTTGACATTTATTTAAAATTCCCATTAAAAACTGTCTGAAAAATTTCCCTTGTGTTCTCTTCTGCAGGGTATTAATTTCTAGAGGTCAACCCAGAGTTTCAGAGTTCTGTCTTTAAGCACTTCAGATAATTTACATGGACATTAAGCCATATATGATATATATAATCTTAAAATGATCTGATCTTCATGCAGCCAGAATTTCAAACAGTGTGGTCCACTTATGTACAAGTAGTTCCTAGATAGTTACATGATCAACCATTTTTTTTTAAATGCCTGACATGACCTTACTAAAGGCCATTACATACTCTGCAAGAAGAAAGAAATTTGTTCTTTTTCTTGAGGTGGCAAGAACAAGAACAAAGTTCTTTCTGGCCGAGACATTTCATACTTCACAAGAAACTCAAGTGTAGAACTCCTGGGAAATTCATATTTCTGACCAGTTACACAACAGTTCTTGTACACCACACAAGAAGTAAGTTCTGCCACGATGATGTGTCAAGAACAAGCTGCAATAACTCCCAGACCAGGGCTGCAAGAACTAAATGATGTCATTTTGTTCTTGCAGCCCTGGGAGAGAGAACAATTTTCTCTGTTCTTGTGAAGTATGTATAGGCCTTAAGGATGTCAGCACTGTTTGTCATCTTGCATATTCAAGATTTGAATATAGCCACAAGCAGCAATCTTCAGGTTCTAAGCAGCTTCAAGGTTTTGTTCTGTTTACCAACAGGATTTACAGCCTCAGGAGAAGCACACCTTACATTGTGAAATGCACAAGACAGGTATGATGGGATTCAAACCAGGAACCTCTAGAATACCATATTTAGTTCTTAACCCACTGCAGCACCAGACTATTTCAGCTGACAGCCTTACATAATCAACCCAAAATGTGCAACTGACAAGACGCAAATCAGGTTTCCTCCTTTCATGAAACCCCCTTTTTTAAGCTCTTTTTAAGGAGAAAACCATATATGCGTTATTGTTTTCAATCCATTTAGATTATACGGCTCAGGAAAAAAATTAAGAGACCACTACAACATCTTTTCCTAGATTATCATTTCTATATGTATGGCGGCCATTTAATTTGAGTATCTATTGAATTCCAACACAAGGACACCTCAATCTGCTTAAGGAGCAACTGATTAGGTCATCACCTAAGCATTGTAAGACATGACAGCTATGAATAATAATCGGTTATTTCATAAATACAGATTTGAGTTCTTACAAAGTTAAAACTTAAGTATGGAGTCGTCGACGCTTACGTCACAGATCGCATGATCTTAGCCTTAGCGGCAGAGCAAGGTGCAAGCAATCCCCATTCTCATTGTATTTCAATGGAAATGTAAGCTACTTTTAAACAAGGAATATGCCGAAATGGTGCACAGTTGGCTGAAGTAGGCATCACCATCTTATGATAGATGATAATGTCAAGCAGAAACATACGTTTTTTTAGATTCCTATTGGCCAGCAAAAGTTACCAAAGGAGAATATTGTGGCCTAATGCCCGCCAAAGGAGAATGCCTTTTCATAGTGGCATGCGGAGGCCGAGGGATGATATGATCCACGTCTCTGTCTGTTCTGACCACTTTGTCCCAGGTATGTCTATTTTCCCAAATTATAGAGTCTTGTTTAGCATTAAAAGTAATTTGCCTATACACGTAAAGTTAATGTGAACATGCAAAACCACCCGAATTTGCATCCGAGGGAGTTGATAGCTAGAATAGATGTGTCGGCTCGGTAGGAATATTTATTCCAATTTGAGCCTCTAATCAGCCTCACAGTAAAAGTATTGATAGAGAAATCATATTTCCATTTTATTTTTAATTATGTTATTCTGATACTGATATGACATGACATTTAATCATTATTAAATGCCATGTCAGGAATTAAAACTACCAGCATACTGCCTGAATTTGCATTTAACCATATGGACCTTAATTCTCTGTATTGAGTGTGTACTCTTCTGTATAACTGATCTTGTGACCAGCATGGGCTTTCTGAGGTCAACACATGACCCTGTATCTCCTTAGTTCTTCTTCTTCTTCTTCTTCTTTTAGATTTGATTGGCGGTTGGCAACCAGCTTTCAGGTGCATTACCACCACCTACCATATATTCCTATTTTGAGCTCTAGATCATCACTCCTTAGTTAAAACTTGGTGCCGGTCAGTCTCCAGGACATCACGTTCTATATGTCAAAGAGTACTACTGTGTTCTTAAATTATCTGTACACTTGTTATGTCTTGTGATTCTGCTGACAAAGCAGGCACTTCATGCGTCTGTGGTAGTCATGTGTCACAGATTAGATATGTAAACCGTGGCATATAAGTCCAGTGTCTCTGTCAGAATGTTTATGCATTTTCTACTTGGTTCTTCTGGGTGTGAAACTGTGTCACTGCATAGGAATAAACCCTTTTTTTCTCTTCTGACTGCAAACGCAGTTGCCTCAGCCTAGGGTAGGCAGCCCCAGCGCCGCGGCTCCTCCTCCCTCCTCCATGTTATGGACTCTGAAAATATACAGAGGTGGGGGAAGCTGAGGCCTCCCCCAGAGGGTCAGCAATTACATAGACAGGAGCTGGTTTTGACTTTGATTTCTTCTCCTTCCTCACAAACCTGTCCTCCTCCAATCTTTCTGCATGTTTGGCATAAGTCAGCACATCTGTAAATGGACATGTGCGGTATGTCACCAAGTATTTGCGTATATATTGTTCCAAATGTGGGTATATGTTCTGCAGAAACACACTTTTCAAATGTTGCCAGTAGGGTTCTGACCCTGTATCTCCGACAGGTTTACTCAAACCGGGATGATTATCAGAAGCATCTTGTAACCTGCTCCTATAGGCTTCAATGCCTTCTGCCTTGTTCTGTGTCATGTTCTGTATTGCACTCCAATCATGTTTCAATCTCCACTTGTTTCCAACATGTTCATTTAATTGAGTTACACGTTGGTGTAATTCTGCATCTGTTGGTGGCAGAATAAAATGCTCCTTATGGCGTGCGTCTCGAAAAGCCTCTGACAACTAAATCCAACTCCTAGCCTGCCCGTGTGGTTTAGTCTCTAAGACCAGCGGAACTGCTTTTACTAAAAGGAGAAGGGGCGAGGGCGGATCTCTGGCGCCTTAAAACCAGATGCTTCGGGTAGATGGTGGCTCGTCAACCTGGGAAGGTAGCCCATCTAGGGGAAGGTAAACCCTGATTTCAAACCTCCGCTGCCTTGCGGCACATCCGGTCACGGGAAAGGCTTCGGGAGTCAACCCTGAGGAAAAATCCAGAGTCGGAGCCCCTAAGGCAGTTCTCTGTTGTTCTCAACATCGTTCTGGCAGCTCCTGCGACGGCGCTGGTGCCAAACTGTAGCAGCCCTGCTGTTCCTTTGGATTCATCAGTGACGTGGAGAGGGGGGACATGCTGCATGGGCAACATCTTGTCCTCCATATCTTCCTGCCCAGGCTTGAATCCTACCAACGCCCAACGCTGGAAGGTAGAACACCGGATCACTGGAGAGGACACTCCAGCTTCGCCTTTGGCGTAGACAAAACACGGGGAATGACAGTTACCGGTTATAAGCCACCGCTCAATTGGCGTAGAGCGCGGCGCCAGGGGTTGTTCCTGATGGTGGGAGGGATCATCGGATCTCACTGGACAGCTACCGCCCGCCTGAAGCTGGGCAGCCCCCAGCCAATAAGGTGTTGTCCCGCCACAGCTTGCTTTCCTCATTGGGTGCATGGGGATGAGGAGAAGTCTGAACAGCAGGCTGAGAACCTTCGCACCAGGCAAGACAAAAAAACAAAAGAGACCAACTCTAAAACTGGGAACTTGGAACGTCTGCACTATGATGACAGGACTCGCTGCTAACCTCAAGGACATCAACGACACCAGGAAGACTGCCATCATCAATAATGAGCTGAAGAGACTGGGAGTGGATATCGCCACTCTCCAGGAAACACGGTTGGCTGACGCAGGCACACTGAGAGAGAAGGACTACATGTTCTACTGGCAGGGAAAGGGCAGTGACGAACACAGGGAACACGGAGTGGGCTTCGCAGTGAAGAACACCTTGCTGAAGATGGTGGAACCGGGCAGCAATGGCTCTGCACGACTCCTCACCCTCCGCCTCAACACCACTCAAGGCCTAGTCACCCTGGTCAGTGTGTATGCCCCAACACTGACAGCCACACCAGAGGCAAAAGACGAGTTCTACGAGAATCTCGCAACAACTGTCAGGATCATCCCCAATTCTGAACAACTCATTCTCCTTGGAGACTTCAATGCCAGAGTGGGTGCTGACCACGACTCCTGGCCCTCCTGTCTTGGACCATTTGGCGTGGGCAGAATGAACGACAATGGACAGCAGCTGCTCGAGTTCTGCACATATCACAATCTGTGCATCACAAACTCGTTCTTCAAGACCAAGCCCCAACACAAGGTTTCCTGGCGACATCCGCACTCAAAGCACTGGCACCAGCTGGACTTGATCCTGACCAGGCACACCTCACTGAAGAACGTGCTAATCACCCGTTCGTTCCAGAGTGCAGATTGCGACACAGACCATTCATTGGTGTGTTGCAAGGTTAAGCTGCAGCTGAAGAAATTCCATCGTGCTAGACAGCCTGGAAAGGCACGGATTGACACCAGCAAGATGGCCCAACCAGAACTTGTTGAGCAGTTTGCCTCCACCTTTGAGAAGGAACTTGGTGTACCACAAGAAGGAGAATCTGCAAAGCAGAAGTGGGAAGAGCTGCGAAACACCATCCACCGCACAGCCTTGGCTACCTTTGGGAGGAAGACCTCAAAGTCACAGGACTGGTTTGATGCCAAGTTGACCGAGATGACCCCCGTCATTGAAGCCAAGCGCTCAGCACTTGCTGAGTACAAGAAGTACCCAAACGAGAAGAATCTCCAGATTCTCAGGGCTGTGAGAAGCAAAGTTCAGCAGACTGCTCGGCGCTGTGCCAATGAGTACTGGACTCAGCTCAGCCAAGACATTCAAACCGCTGCCATAACAGGGAACATCCGTGGTATGTACGATGGCATCAAGAAAGCACTTGGTCCGGCTCAGAGCAAGACGGCCCCCGTCAAATCCTCCACTGGGGAGATGATCACAGAAAAGAACAAGCAGATGGAGAGATGGGTGGAACACTACTCCGACCTCTACTCCAGACAGAACACCATGACACCGTCAGCCCTTGATGCCATCGACTGCCTGCCATCCATGGGCGAACTTGATGCCGAGCCAACCATCGACGAACTCAGCAAGGACATTGATAGCTTGGCCACTGGCAAGGCACCTGGCAACGACGGCATACCCCCCGACCTGATCAAGAACTGCAAGACCGCCCTACTGCTGCCATTGAATGACGTCCTCTGCCAGTGCTGGAAGGAAGGTGCCATACCACAGGACATGAGGGACGCCAAGATCATCACCCTCTACAAAAACAAAGGGGAGAGAAGCGACTGCAACAACTACAGGGGCATCTCCCTCCTCAGCGTTGTTGGCAAAGTCTACGCACGAGTTGTTCTCATTCGTCTACAGAAGCTTGCCGAACGTGTCTACCCCGAGTCTCAGTGCGGCTTCCGCGCTGAGCGATCGACGGTAGACATGATATTCTCCATCCACCAACTCCAGGAGAAATGCAGAGAACAGAAGATGCCCCTGTACGTCGCCTTCATTGACCTCACCAAAGCGTTCGATCTGGTCAGCAGAGAGGGACTTTTCAAGATCCTGCCAAAGATAGGATGCCCACCAAAGTTGCAAAGCCTCATCGAATCGTTTCACACCAACATGCAGGGGATAGTGCAGCACGACGGCAACGTCTCAGAGCCATTCAGCATACGCAGCAGAGTGAAACAGGGCTGTGTACTTGCGCCAACCCTCTTTGGGATTTTCTTTGCTACGCTCCTGAGGCATGCCTTCAGCACAGCAACAGAGGGAATCTACCTGCACACAAGATCTGACGGCAGGCTTTTCAACCTCGCCCGCCTGAAAGCCAGAACCAAAGTACGCGAGGCTCTAATCAGAGACATGCTGTTCACAGACAACACTGCAGTCGCAACCCACACACAGCAGGAGCTTCAGACCCTGATGGACCGCTTCTCCCAGGCATGCAAGGACTTCAGGCTTACCATCAGCCTGAAGAAGACTAACGTCTTGGCGCAAGGCATGGAAGCACCACCAACCATCACCATCGACGACTACGAGCTGGAGGTCATGAATCAGTTCACGTACCTTGGGTCCACGATCAGCAACAACCTCTCCCTTGATACAGAGATCGACAAGAGGATTGGAAAATCAGCCTTCACACTCGCTCGCCTCACCACACGAGTGTGGAAGAATCCCAAACTGTCTGTCAAGACGAAGATGGCAGTGTACAACACCTGCGTCATCAGCACACTGCTCTATGGGAGTGAGACGTGGACAACATACGCCTGGCAGGAAAAGAGACTGAACTCCTTCCACTTGTGCTGCATTCGCCGTGTCCTGGACATATCCTGGCAGGACAAAGTGCCCAACACAGAAGTTCTGTCCCGCGCTGGCCTTCCCTCCGTGTTCACTCTACTCAGGCAGCGCAGGCTCCGCTGGCTAGGCCACGTTCACCGTATGGAGGGTGGCAGAATCCCCAAAGACGTCCTCTACGGAGAACTGGCGACTGGCAGGAGAGACGTTGGCCGCCCACAGCTGCGCTTTAGAGACGTCTGCAAGAGAGACATGAAGACCCTGGAGATCAATGCAGAGCGCTGGGAGGACCTTGCAATGGACCGCTCCAAATGTAGAGGCACCCTGACCAGACAGCTCAAGGCGGGTGAAGAGAGACTGACTGCTGCAGCAGATGAAAAAAGGACCCGCAGAAAGAACTGCCACAGACCCAGCAGCACGGAGACCACCCACAAGTGCGACCTGTGTGACAGGGACTACCATTTGCGCATCGGCCTGTTCAGCCACAGGCGGTGCTGTTCCAGCAGAGTAGATGTTTAGGATTCTCTTCCATGGTCATCATAGACCGACGGAGGCTGACGAAGGTGGCAGAATATGACCTGTGTCACCTTTTGGGTCCCAGTCACCCGAAACTGCACACCAATCACCTTTTAGGACCCTTCTATCAGCCCTCTTTGTCTCTTGGCCATTTAATTTAAAACTTTCAAGGAGGTTTGCCATCCCTTCAAAATACTGTGTGGGTTTGTCTTTGGGGTATGGAATTTCTTTCACCGCTTCAGAAAAATCTGCATCAGTCCAAGGTTGATAGACCAGAATTGTGGGTTGGTGTTGAATGGCCCGTAGATCACCCTCTCCCACAAGTGGGCCTGAATAAACTGGATTAGAGAGCTCGATCATGGGGTACTGTTCTGTAGTGTTGTAACCATCATACTGTTCAGGTTTGATGGATTTGACTGTAGATGAAGGTGGGAGTGTGTGTGGAATTGCATAGTGAGACGGTGCATAGGTACGTAGCTCTTTGGCGACCCTTGGTGTCTGCTCTCTGGAACCCCAGTCCTTCCTAACTTTTGGTTTTACATCACAGTCTAAGCTGTGAGGAGAAGGAGCAGCAGAAGCAGCAGCAGGAGGAGGAGGAGGAGGGAAGTCCACACTCGGAGCTGTAGGGGCCACCACCCTCTCAAGGCTTGGGTAGAGAGGAGGAGGTGCCGCCCTTGGACCCCGTTATTGTTGTCACCTCAGAAAGTGGGAGATATAGGACACACATCAGTCAAGTCTCTTTTTTTTTTTTTTGTAAATGTTTGAATCCTTGGATTTCTCTTTTTTGCTGTTCACTGTCACCTGGTCTAAAGCAGCCTGATGTTGAAACCTTGCAACTTGAAACCATTGTTCGGCTTCAATAAGTCCACATTTTAACTCTTTGCATCTGCTCCCATCTACTGCTAATCTGATAGCAGAGACCAAGCTCTTGCAGTCAGTGATCTTAAGTTTGCTAGAGAACTGAAATTTCCTTTTCCATTTAGCCAAGAATCTCATGCTATTTCTGTCCCTTTTATTCATATATTTACCACCAGACAACACATAGATGTCATTTTCATCTTGCTGTGTCCCACAACCATTACAGCAAAATAAATTGGTTTTTCTACCTGCCTGAATAGTTTCAGCTTCCCCTTTGATCTGCTGCTTGCTACAGCAGTGACCCATTTTTTTCGCTCTTTGTTTTCCACTCACACAGATCAACCATTAGACGGTATTTTCAAACACACGGGGCCACACAGTCACACACAAATGCAGCTTTCTCTCACTCTCTCATCCACTCAAGGTCACAGCTAGGCAGCCACGCACACACACAAATTTCAGATCAACACACACACAAGGACAGCATGAAAATTACTTAAAGTAAGCTCAAAAATGGCAATTCCAGCGGAGAAAGCGTGCATCTGGCAACAACACATTATAACATGAACCCCTATTGTTTTTCTCTTCACCGCTGTGAAAACACAATTAATTTTCTTTCCCAAAAGTATTACTTGCAAACTCCCACAATTTTCATCATTTCCCCGGAGAACAATAATCACCTAACTGTCCTTTTTTACTCTTCACAATGACCAAAAATTCACAATAACAACTTCAAAACTCCCATTGGACCTGCTCCTTCCACCTTCGCGGAATTTCCTTTTTCTCTCTCACCAGGACAGACCCCAAAACACAAATGAACAGACAGACAGACAAACGAACAAACTGCAGTAATTTTATTCAAAACCAGCGCTATAACTTAAAGGTTAACCCTTCTTCTACCGGTCCACTTTAATCACTGCTCACTGCGATGATATTGGAGATTCTTACACCGATCCCATGCATTAACAACACAACTGAGCATTCATCTCATCGAACCCAAACTGCCCCAGACCAAACTGAACCACGGTTACGTC
Source organism: Pholidichthys leucotaenia (assembly GCA_020510985.1). NCBI lineage: Eukaryota > Metazoa > Chordata > Actinopteri > Cichliformes > Pholidichthyidae > Pholidichthys > Pholidichthys leucotaenia. The sequence continues at coordinate 86,872,160 of CM035846.1, read as the reverse complement.
AAGCAGAAACGTACACCAGACTTTACGGTGTCAAGCACTCAGCTCACAACATTTACCCTCAGGGACTCTCATCCCAGGGTCAATCAATAAATAAATGTATTCACACTCAAGCCGCCTGTAGGGTTCTTGAGGACCCGTCAACCAGCAGAAGCAGCTCCCAGCATCTCTGGACCTCAAGGGGATGGCGTCTTTGTCTGCCCCAAAACCGGGTGTCATCCCCTATAGACCGTGCACAGTCCCAAGGCTGAAACTGCCGAAAGGCCAGTGTGGTTTCCTCTGGGTCGCTGTAGGTTGCGCCAAATGATAGAATAAAATTAAATTAAATGAGACTGAGTCAAAAATTCAATAGGCGGATTCTGGAGTTATGAGCAAATTTATTTCTGGCAAGGAGAAAAGTACATTGAACAGCCCTCAGAGTCATTCATGCACCATTCTAACCATTCACTCCGAGCTTGGTATTTTATAGCCCTCAGAACAGATAAACAAAGAAGGAGACATCCTTGGGGTACATCTGGAGACTGGCAAAGTGTCCATAAATCTAATCTTCAGGAACTGGGAGTTTTGGCACATTGCTTGGTCACACAAGAACCTAGCAGAGCAAGTCCATAAAACAGTGATTATCAGTGTAGCCTGTGTCATCATTCACGTCTCTGCTGACCTGCACTCACACGCACATCCGCTCAGACTCTGGGGCATGAAAGCCACACATGGAGAAGAATTGCTCATAAAACGCACCAAAAATCTCTCAGACATATAATATGAAAGAATAATATAGAGGAATATGAAATTATTTTTTCAGTAATGACTTCAGTTTTGAAAGTTTGAGGTTTTTCTCCAAAATTTATAACAATTTTCTTATAGTTTTCTACTTTTCTTTGTAAATTTATCTAAACTTTAAACAATTTCCTCAAATTTGTAATTTCCTCTTGTAAAATTGACTTTTCTTGTACATTTGAGACTTTATTATAAATTTGTGGATTATTTTATGGCTAATTTTTGTCTATTTTTTAAAATAAAATTACTGGGGGGGGGGGGGTTATACAAATTTGAAACAGACTGGTAATTTTGTTTTACTTTTTCTGATAGCAATTTAACTTTTGACCATAATTTTGCAGAGCCAGAACAGAACAATAATTTAACTCTGATTTCAAAGAAAAAATATTAATAAAGACTCCATGTCTCCAGACTCCCTCGGAATGTGGTTGAAGTTCTTCTGGAAGTGGGAGTTGAAGACCTCCCGGACAGGGGCCTCAGCCAGACGTTCCCAGCACACCCTCACTATACGTTTGGGTCTACCAGGTCTAAATGGCTTCCTCCACTGCCATCGGATCCAACTCACCACCAGGTGGTGATCAGTTGACAGCTCTGCACCTCTCTTTACCCGGGTGTCCAAGATATACGGTCGCAGGTCTGATGACATGATAACAAAATTTATCATCGACCTGCGACCTAGGGTGTCCTGGTGCCAGGCGCACATATGGACACCCTTATGCTTGAACATGGTGTTCGTTATGGACAAACTGTGGTTAGCACAGAAGTCCAATAACTGAAAACCACTCAGGTTCAGATCGGGCAGGCCGTTCCTCCCAATCACCCCCCTCCAGGTTTCACTGTCATTGCCCATGTGCGCATTGAAGTCCCTCAGTAGGATAATGGAGTCTCCAAGAGGAGCACCCTTCAACACCCCAGTCACAGACTCCAAAAAAGGGTGGGTACTCTGAAACATCATTTGGTGCATAAGCACAAATGATGGTCAGGACCCGTTTCCCAACCCGAAGGCACAGGGAAGCAACCCTTTCGTCCACCGGGGAAAACTCCAACATAGAGGCAGCAAGGTGGGGGGGACACAAGAATACCCACCCCTGATCGTCGCCTCTCGCCGGGGGCAACTCCAGAAAAGACCAAGCCCCAGCCCCTCTCCAGGAGACTGGTTCTGGAACCGGAGCTGTGTGTTGAGGTGAGGCCGACTATATCTAGCCGGTATCTCTCAACTTCGTACACCAGCTCAGGTTCCTTCCCCACCAGAGAGGTGACATTCCACATACCAAAAGCCAGTTTAGAAAGCTTGGGATCAGTCCGCCAAGGGCTCCGCCTTTGACCACCACCTAATCCACATAGTACCGGACCCCCATGATCCCTCCTGCAGGTGGTGAGCCCACTGGAGGGCAGACCCATATAACTCCTTCAGGCTGAGTCCGGCCAGGTCCCATGGGTGGAAACCCGGCCACCAGACACTAGCCATCGAGCCCCTCCCCCAGGCCTGGCTCCAGGGTGGGGCCCCAGTAACCCCATACCGGGCGGGGTACACTGAATCCTTGATATAGAATTTATCATGAGAGTCTGTTGTATCGTTCTTAGTCTGGCCCTTCACCCAGGACCAGTTTGTCTTGGGTGACCCTATCAGAGGCAAATTGCCCCGGACAACATCTCTCCTGGGATCACTGGGGCACGCAAACCCCTCCACCATGATAAGGTGACGATCCATGAGGGGGTAATAATGAACGTAAATTATTTAATTAATATTAATTAAGGTAAAGGTAAAAAGTCTCCTTTTTATTCTTGTCTGAAATAAGAAAAACAAAAAACTAATCACACGTGTTAGCTAAGCGACTCTTCCATTATTGCTCCCGTTACCAGCAGGTTAAAATGATGACAAAAGCCTTCACTGGATACATACTTTTTCTGATTTTTTCCGCATTTAAAGTACTATACTTTAATAAGCTCGTGTTTCTCTCAGACAGTGACGCCCGTAGCAAGACACTCTGCAGTGCTTGCTGACTGGAAAACACAGGCGGGGCGCTTCTGAACTCTGCACAGATGATGGTCACATGTGTTGTTCGTGTGTGCGTTTGCAGACCATCATTGCTTCATATATTTTTCTTAAATTTATATTTCCTGATAGAGTGGCGGACTATTTTCAGGGGTGGCGGACCACCACCCAGAAATGTTACCAGAGGAAACCCTGACACTATTATGTTTTTATTATTGATTAAGACATTATTGATTGGCATCTCCAGCTTGTTGATCAATTTGTTGATGTTCATGGAGATAAATGTCGAGCTGAAGTCAACACAGCATCCTCACTGCTGAGGATTTATTCTTGTTTAAAAGCAGCCCACTTTGTGCATTTACTGCTGTTTACAGCCTATTAATACGGTCTTTGTAGGGCTGTTGCGGTACAGGAATTTCCCCTGTGATGACGGTGGAAAGCGCAACACCGCGATATGGGGTATTATTGCAAATGTTTTTAGGACCCTGTGGTCTCGTAATTTAAACAGGGTTCATAACTTATGTGGCACACGATGGAAGCTGTGAGAAACTTGCTGCAGCTTTGCTTTCAACTTTATGTACGTGTGTGACTACGGTGCGGAGCTCCAGTCTTTCTTCAGGCATGAACTGCTGATTCTCTTAAAAAAAAAACTGATCATAAGGGGAAAAAGATCATCTCAAAAATCATTTTCATAAAGCAGTGGCAGTAACTACGGTGTGTGTGGACTGGAGACTGCAGTGACATTCAGCTTATTTAAGCAGGACAGTCTCTGTACAGGACCCTGCATAGCTCTTGTCTCCGTGATTTTTGGATTTTTGCCTGTGTGATTTTTGCCGCTGTCTGAAAAATCACATTCAAACAAGCAATGCACTGTGGAGTAGTTGTTTGGCTCTCGGAGCTCATACTCAGGAGCATACATAGTCAGGATCATACACACTCCGCTCAGAAGGAAATAACATGCTTTGTGTAGGGAGCTTGAAATGAAGAAGCAATGTGATTTTATAAATCAAGATTTATTATCAGCTTCACCTCCCAAACATGTCTCATCTCGATGCAGAAGCAGAATCAAGAGGTCGAGCGCAGTCAGACCTTCATACTTATACCCACACTCAACAAAAGACATTGCATATCAAAGCTGACATCCCGCATTAACATAATCCCCCTCCATTGTCCTCCATCTCCTCCACCTGACCCTGGGTGGTCAGGAAGTTTGATCCGGTCTCCACCACTGCGACTCAGTCTGTTCTTTGATCCTCGCCGGTGGTTGAGACCTCTTGTCCTGTTCTGAGGCGTGAGGTCATTCCACATATGTAATCACTAAACATTCTAATATGTCTATACATATGTAGGTATGGAATATATGATTAATACAAGCCACACTTTGTGCCCTTTCAGTGCTCACTGTCACAGCTGTATGTAGCAAGGAGTTCAAACCCTTCCACCACTAACTGCCTGCAGGAGTCCGTCTGGAAAGAGTACCCTAAATGAAGCACCCAAGCTTCCAGAGTACCAGGTGTAAACATGCTGTTGGCAACAAAAATACACTTCATTAACAGTTTATTCAATAATCAATAGGGGCACATAAGTGAACAATGAGATATAGCCACACACACAAAAAAAAAGTCAACACCATGGTTGTTGCGGCTGCCAATTTTCCCCTGCGGTAGGCATGTTCATAGCGTGGTATTACATAATTGCGGTTATCGCGACAGCCTTAGGGCTTCGCATGTAACATACCTTGCAAACACGTTGTCCGGTGCACAATACTCCCTCTATCTCTGTGGCTCCTTCACTCATTCTTGCTCACACAGAGCAGCACCTAGGTTTTGATTAGAGCTCTCTGTTGGTGGACTCTATAATTGCATTTAAGAATGCAGTTCTGAAACCTGTCAAATGTGATATAAAAAATAAATAACTGATTTTTGGAAATGGACTGGCGGGCCGCAGTGGATGAGGGGGTGGGCTGCTAATTGCCCATCCCTGGGTTATATAGTGCTACTTTAATAATGAAATTATTTGCCACCTAACTTATATATTTACTTTTGTCATTCTAGCTGCTATAAGAAGAAACAGATTGACGGCGGGTGCAACAGATCAGGAGATAGAGCACCGGGGTATAAAGGTGGCTGCGAGTTGCTGCAGATCAGGATGGAGGGTGTCAGGCAAGGCAAAAGACATGAAGGCCCCATTCACTCAAACAAGTTGTGTTTGAAGGATTTAACCTTTCTAAAATGCTCTATTGGATTGTATCACCACAGTAAAAATGTTAGTCTCTGTTGTCTTAAGGTGTGTTTAGACCAAACACGAAAGCATAAATACATATTAATTCAATGTAAAAATGCAAACAGGCGTGAAGTCACATCTGAGAGAGTTGTAGGTGGGAGGACTTGCTTTCATTACTTCTGCAGCTGCTTTCTGCCTGCTGTGGAAATTCCCAAAATGCAGTCATGTTTAAGTTTGCATTATCCAGTGAGGCTCTCACCTGGAAAACTGTCAAGGCCTCCTCAAAAACTTCACCTGGATGAAAGTTGTTTATACTGCCAGCCAGCTGCTAGCCCTCGTTAGCACTTCTGTAGTGGGACTACATGGGTGGATAAATGCACTCCATTTCAGCTGTAGTTTAGTTTAGTTTATTGGTTTATGTGTCGGGGACCATGTACAGAAAAAACCTTAAACACAGGGTAACGATGTTCTGTACCAGATTATAGCGTTCTCACTAATTTCCATCTGTAGTCCCTGAGACAGGCAGGAAGATATTAAAAGGAAAACAACACAAATAGAAAGCAATTCAGGTCAGGTTTCAGAAATTGTTGACCCTGAAACAAGCAGGGAGTAAATTTAAAAGGTAAAAAGATAAGAGAGACAGTATGTACAAAAACAATTTAAGAGTACAATTTCAAATACCATTTAAAGGGAAGAGTCAATGCTGGGAGGCTTGATTACTTAAAATCCATTTTTTTAGGCTCTGTGGTAAAGTTGCTGTAATTTGTTCTGGTTTTCAAAGAAATGGGGAGCTTGTTCCATTCCATTATAGCTTTGTATGAGAATGCTGATTGTCCAAAAGCAGTTTTACGTAGGGGGATGCAACAATAGTGACGGGAAGGCAGGCACCGGTGCTCCAAACAGTGACCCGATGTTAATCAGGAAATATTTGGTGAGGTGTGTTTTGAGGCGTGACTCGTGATGTATGTGTTGACGTCGGACCACGTGACTGGATCAGGAGAAATAAACTGAGCAGTGCTACCCAATGGAAATCCCCATCCCTCACGTTTTTGTTTTTGTTTTTTTTTTGATAGTGTAAGGGATTTGTCACAGCCAATTTTCAGATGGAGCCCGCACCAAAAACACTTGTGCTTGTTTCTCCCATCAATGTATTTTTGACAAATAGTGGCTTTTTGCTGTAATTGAGATGATGGCTTAGCGGTAGCATATCCATTTTGCAAGTGGTAGACCTGTGTTTGAATCCCAGCTGTGTCGTTCTTTTCGTCGGCCTCCGTCGGTCTATGATCACCATGGAAGAGAATCCTAAACGTCTATTCTGCTGGAACAGCACCGCCTGTGGCTTAACAGGCCGATGCGCACCAGTGTTCTACCTTCCAGCGTTGGGCGTTGGTAGGATTCAAGCCTGGGCAGGAAAATATGGAGGACAAGATGTTACCCATGCAGCATGTCCCTCCTCTCCAGGAGCCACTGCCAGGGACAGACTAAGGCTGCAGCGCGTCGTGCGCACTGCTGAGAAGGTGATCGGCTGCAAGCTCCCATCTCTCCAGGATCTGTACATCTCCAGGACCCGGAGGCGTGCTGGCCGGATCATAGCCGATCCCTCACACCCTGGTCACGTACTGTTTGCCCCCCTCCCCTCTGGTAGAAGACTTCGGTCCATCCAGACTAAAACCTCCCGTCACATGAACAGCTTCTTCCCCTCTGCCATTAGACTGCTGAACACTAAGTGACTTATTGACTCTCGTGCACCATGTACAGCAGCTCAACCAGACTCATGTCAATCATCACTGTTTTCTTCCTGCATTACCGACTGCACTATATAGTTCTCCACAGTATCTGCTGCTGGCTAATATATATTTTAACTGTTGACCAGTATCACTTAATCTTATCCTACACTTTATTACATGTATAGTTTATTTCTCTTATCTTATCATGTTTAATGTTGCAGCATTGTACCGAGACAAATTCCTAGTTTGTGTACTACATGAACAATGGCAATAAACCTGATTCTGATTCTGATTCTGATTCTGATTCTCTCCACGTCACTGATGAATCCAAAGGAACAGCAGGGCTGCTATAGTTTGGCACCAGCGCCATTGCAGGAGCTGCCAGAACGATGTTGAGCACAACAGAGAACTGCCTTAGGGGCTCCGACTCCGGATTTTTCTTCAGGGTTGACTTCCGAAGCCTTTCCTGTGACTGGGTGTGCTGCAAGGCAGCGGAGGTTTGAAATCAGGGTTTACCTTCCCCTAGATGGGCTACCTTCCCAGGTTGACGAGCCACCATCTACCCGAAGCATCTGGTTTTAAGGCGCCAGAGATCCGCCCTCGCCCCTTCACCTATTAGTAAAAGCAGTTCCGCCGGGATTAGAGACTAAACCACACGGGCAGGCTAGGAGTTGGACTTAGTTGTCAGAGGCTTTTCAAGACGCACGCCGTAAGGAGCATTTTATGAGCACTGGGAGCTTAACCCCAATGCTGCTCCTGGCTATGACAACCTTGGAACCGTCGTTCTTTTAATTTCATTTTTATTTGCAAAGAAGAGCTTGGATCATTATTATACATCATTATGCTGAGGCACTATTGTAATTGTGCCCTGCATGAGAATAAGGCCAGAGTTAAATATACTGGGACAGCATAAGACTGTTGAAAACTTATTATTTCTAAATAAAAATTGATAAGTAGTACAAGCACATGAAGTAACACTGACACATTCACTGGAGTCACCCAAGTTTTATTATTTCTTTTTTCCCTTATGATCATTGATATTTCTTAAAAGACCACATTTATTGAAATTGAAAAATACACATTGTAAAAATCTGCATGCTGTATACTTTGTCAACTACATGGCCTAATAGAACAAATGAAGTTCTACATGAGGCCTCCTCTATGTGAACCATTTTGATGAAAGGCTCAAGTGTTAAAGAAAGCTTAAACTACTCATGACTAAGTAATAACTTAGAGGTAAAATATCAGTCCTCCAACTGGGAAGTTAGGGTTCAAGTCCCTGCTGGGTCATTCTAATAATTTATTTTTATTTGCACAGTGAAGTGTCTGTTGTGTTTGAAAGAGCTTGGATACAACAATACCACATCATTATGCTGAGGCACTATTGCGCCCTGCATGACAATAAGGACAGAGATGAATGTACTGAGAAAGACAGTATGACTGTTGAAAAGTTATTATTTCTTAAAAAATGGGTAAGTAGCGCAAGCACATTCACTGTAGTCACCTCAGTGTTATTATTTTTCTGCCTTATGATCATTGATTTTTCTTAAAAGACAGCATTTATTGAAATTGAAAACAAAATACACATTAAACCAACAATACCCATGTCAAAATCAGCATGTTGAATACATTTTGTCCACCAGATGGCCTGGTAGAGAAAATGAAGTCCCACATGAGGCCTTGCCAATGTGAACATTTTAATGAAAGGCCTCAAGTCCTCCAGAAAGCCTCATTTGGCCATCACTATGCAACAATGCCACCTAGAGGAAGTCCTTGTTACTCTGGGATTTTGTTCAGAAGTTAAGTACACAAAAGTCTTAAGGAGTGGGGGTGCAGAACCATGGATAATTTTATAAATCAACCATACATTTGCATACATAATCATATTTTCAAAGCTTAACCTGTTACAATTCTGTGGTGCACCTTCGTGCCGTCAGGTCATCACCCTCTGGTGGCCAAGGGTTTTTTCAAGAAAATATTCAGTTTAGATATCAGAGATTTCAAAGGCTGTAACTTGAAAGTGGTTAGAGATAATGGCTCACTGACAATTAGAAAGATGTAGAATATGATCCAAAGTTTGAGATAGAAGTAAATGCATGCATCTAATTTGCGTAAGGTGGCGCAGCCATATTGAATTATATAACTTTCGGTCAGAAGTGGACTTAGGACATATTTACACAAAGGATGGGGGTTTTTTTGTCACTGTTTTTGTTTTGGGTTTTTTGTTATCTTATCTTCAAAGTAAATGAACCAGAAAATTAGTATAATGTACACACACCGATAAGTAAAAAATCGGACCTACTGCCCATTGTGTCTTCTTTTATCCATTTTTGTCATTCCCGGTCTGATTTCGTCTTCTGCCAGTCATTTTCACTTTCGCTTTTCTCCCACATCCTGAACATCCATCCTTATGATTGATACCACCTCAATTTTGCCTCAGATTTGCATTTATAATGCGGCGGAATCGGTGCTATTGGGTTGCTATTGTCCTCTCCCATCACGTGGCACTGCAGCACTAGCAGGTAAAAATGAACCTGCTTCGGCCACCCTCTGTTATCACAGAAGCTAGATATTTCCCTTCAAAAGCTAAATAATCTCTTTTTAGAATCATGGCAAATTTTGGAGCAAATGCTCCTTCTGTGTGGAAATATTATGTGGCGACCGAGGCTTTGTTTACATCTGGTTTCACCATCCACGAGTGATGTACAACGTAGCTGGTTTTGAATGATATCACTTTTCCAGTGAAAACCAGTAAGCTATATGTGACTGCCATCTTGTGATGTGGAAAGACTGGAACTACTGGGCTTTAACTGGGCTTCTGGTCACATCACATGACAGGCACGGACCCGCAACATAGGCAGCAGGGGGCACATATGTATTATAAGAGCCAACATTGTAAAGGGTTAACATCTTGTGTTTGGCAAGTATACCACAATGGTGATACCATCATGTCTTCTTAGCCAGAATTCTGATGAATTGCTTATACAGCAATTCCAGGGGTTTCAGAGTCATACTATTGGTTTGTGACCACCAAGAGATACAATTGGAGAAATGTGTCAAAATCATGGCATTCAGAAAGGTTTTTGATCCTTTTAGAGTAAGTGAGTTTCTGATACAACAAAAGTTTGCAAGGTTGTATTTCAGAGAGCTCTGGGCCATCTGTATGCAGGTGAGTGGCAGCCTCATTTTCAAACTAGATTACTCTCCAGTGTTGATACTTTTACTCTGTTGATGGTAGAAAATCTTAAGGCTGATTACTAGCTAGCGCTATCCCTCAGACACAAATGCACAAATTTGCATGTTTACAGTAACTTTACATATATTGGCACCGTGTGAAAAGTTTGCTTCGCATTTGGTCTGACCACACCTTTAGAAAGAAATATATTTAACATTTCAGAATAATGGGCAGAAACCGGTTTTGCTCTTCCCAATACTTTAAGTTACAACAAATCACTATGCTGTTTTTGGCTGTGATGATTCATTTCCTGCCCGGAGTTTGAATCCAAGCATTCAGAGCTAACATTGCTAATACAGCGATAGCTTACCAAGTGCTTTTTATATTGTTATGTTCTTTAAATTAAAGTCAACATTTTGGACATCCCTGTTCCCACCTGGTTGGCTAAGCCACAGTCCGTCATATAGCTCATATCATTCTGGCTTATTTTGTTAGTTAATCTTCATTGCTTTGCAAGAACCTGTTGAGGTTTGTTCATTTACATCCTTGCTTATTGTTTGTATTGCTGTCATG